>JAUELE010242209.1:0-11314 GCA_031471655.1 Diodora aspera | reverse complement strand
TCATCTCATTGATAAACCTTCCAAGTCTTGAAGGGATATCTCTTGTATATCCAACGCATTTGTGAAATTATTCAGTAGTCTCTCAACATCTTGGTATACTTTCTTTTGGACGTCAGTATATATACTCATGATCACTATCATCGCCACCCCCATATAACAGGGCACAGACACTTGGGGAGTGACGATATACACACAATAGCTTCTTAGATGAACCAAACGATTTAGTACATCCAAGTAGAACACTATCAAGTACAGTTCTAATCTACAGGATGAAGTTTCACCAATATAGTACTGGCATAAAACTGTTAACATGACAACATAAAATTCCATGTAGCATGGATATAAATAATTCATCTTCTAAATAAAATATGATGTTTCTTAGATGAACAAATGATAAATGAGAGCTGTATGACATAATGACTAAGATGTATTCATATCTATCGAGCATATATGTTGGCATTTACACAAATAACAAATACAGCCTTTGGGTGGCAAATTTTCCCAATATCTACATTTCTTCATCAGTTGCAAATTTTCCGTTACTCTTTTTGTCGGAGATCTGGTTATGAGGATTTCACACTGAAGACTTGCGCTTGCATTTTAGCCAGAATGATGTGTTAAATTGATCGTGCTACAGATGCCTGGTAGTAATAAAACAGAGATTGAGTGATTGCTTTCCTTATTACTGGACAGAAGTGGCAGCCTGCCAAAGAAGAGTACCAGATCTGCCAAACGCTCACGACTTGTTTCGGTAGTCTGTAGTGCTTAACGTGTTCCCTACCACAAAAAGATTCTGATCAGGTTCACGCAATTCATGTGTATTGCCATCATGTCTACGATATTTGTTCACTTTGTCTAAATAGGTACCCATTACCTTAATAAGTTACAATCGCCTCTTCGAATTGTAAACATAAAACTTATCACAAATTATGTACACCATCGTGATCAGAGACTTTGGACAAGTTTACGTCTTTGGTGTGCATTGCTATCAGCGCTACGATCTTTGTTCACTTTGTCTAAATAGGTACCATTTCCTTTACACGTAACAGTAGTCTCTTGGAGTTGTAAACATAAAACCTCTCACAAATTATGTAAATAATCGTGACCCTGGTCAATGTTAGGTCTTTAATGCATGTTGCCATTATTTCTACGATCTTTGTTCACTTTGTCTAAATAGTACCCATTACCTTAATAAGTTGCAATCGTCTTTTCGAATTGTAAAACATAACACCTCTCACAAATTATGTAAAACATCGTGACCAGGGACTCTGAGCACATTTAAGTCTTTAATGCATGTTGCCATCGATGCTACGATTTTCTTTCACTTTGTCTAAATAGGTATACATTACCTTAATAAGTTACAATCGCCTCTTCGAATTGTAAACATAAAACCTCTCACACATTATGTAAAACATCGTGACCAGGGACTCTGGTCAAGTTACACTCAGCCCAACTATTGAAAGATCGGTGTCATGATGTACATATAATTGTCCACAGTCATAATGATGGGTTAATATGCAACTGAGTTTTGCTGATAAAGGTTTCTTTTGTAAACTGAACAGTGGTAATCAGTAGTTGCATGATTAGAAGGCTACGTTTGTTCTGTGTTTTTGTTTATACTTATGGCACGTTCCGGAAGTTTTTCACATTTCTAGTCAGTTTCAGAGTACCGATGTTTAGCATGTTTAGTTTTTTTATCATGTCTCTACATAAAACATCAATAATCCAGCATCGTGTATAATCAATCACTGTGCATATTTCACCTAACTGCTGCGAAAATCATGGCTTCAAAGCACCACATTACGCTTCTTCCAATGAGTGACCCTTCAATAGTTGGACTTAGTATGCATTGTCATCAATGTTGCAATCGTTGTTCACTTTGTCTAAATACATACCAATGTCTCTAACAAGATGCAATCGTCTCTGTTATCACAGTCAGTGTGACATCGATGTTACAAGTTCTGTTCACTTTTTCTGAGGAGGTACCCATTTACTTAATAAGATACACTCGTCTCTGTTAGAAATACTTATCACAATCAGTGGTTATGCCATTGGTACCACTGTGACAATCTGTGTTCACTTGATCTAAAGAGGTATCCATTTCCTTAATAAGATATAATCCTTTCTCCGAACCGTAAACATAAAAAAAACTAAATTATGTAAAACATCGTTCCTTTAACTATTGTGCACTCACGTAAGTGCTTTATATGTTCAAAGTTAGTGTGACGACATAAAATATAGTATTCTTCATTGTAACAAAATTTGTTTTGATTGTTAGAGTTTGTTCCCATTACTCAAATTTCGATTTTGTTCACCTTCCTTTTCCTCAAATTTCTAATCTGTTCATCTCAAAATATTTAATGCATCTTCATATATTTCTAAATTGTATTTCGCTTACGTCCTGCGTCCTGTGAATGTTAAATGCCCTGATGGTAAAAAGGATGTGTTGAGTGCAATATTTTCCGTCAAGCTCCAGCTATCACACATCGAGCTTGGCTATTATAAATATCGATGTGTATCGTCTTTCTTTGCAAATTGGAAGTTTGATAACATTATATTCCGAGAGTCATGCAATAGCTGTTACATATTCTTTTCTGTCTGACGTTTATGGTCGTTCATTGTATAGTCCGCCACACATAGGAGAAATCTGATGAGCAAAATTTGATTTGTTGCACTCTGCTAAAGCACTTTGCTGTCGTGTGTGGTAAATTTACGTGAAACCTTTCTTCATTCGTGCTCCTTTTCTCAAGTATCAAATATCAGATAATTTTTGGCACGAATGAAATAGAAAAAAATATTCATTCATTGTGTGGCCAACGACTGCACGTGCGACTCGTGCAGGACAACGAGTAAAAAAAAAAGACGGTGGCACTTTGCTTTCGTTTGCCACACACTTGAAGACAGTCTAGGGATATAAAGAAGGATATATTTCTCTCTGAAGTAACACGCATAAATGTAAAGTCTAAACATTCATTCGGTCTTATCAAGCGTCTCATTTGACATGTATTGAACTAACAATTATCATGCATTGAACTAACAATTAACGTGTATTGAACTAACAATTAAGATATATTGAACTAGCATTTAACATGGATTGAACTCAAATTTAACATGTATTAAACTAATAATTGACATGTGTTGAACTAGTTTTTAACATGTATTGAACTAACATTTAACATGGATTGAACTAACAATTTACATGTGTTGAACTAACATTAAACATGTATTGAACTAAAAATTAACGTGTATTAAACTAACACTTAACATGTATTGAAATAACATTTAACGAGTATTGAACTAACAATTAACATGTATTGACCTAACAATTGACAGGTATTGAACTAACAATTAACGTGTATTAAACTAACACTTAACATGTATTGAACTAACATTTAACATGTATTGAACTAATAATTAACATGTGTTGAACTAACATTTAACATGTATTGAACTAACAATTAACATGTGTTGAACTAATAATTAACATGTATGGAACTAACGACATTCAAAGGTTCGACCAAATAAAGTGTTTGCAAATACGTTTTAACAAGGTCATCTTAAGCAGTTACTGTATCACTGACCAACAGAGTGAAGTCTTTACCAGTATGCAGATTACAGTGTTTGGGCTTGGAAGAAATCGTGATGGCATTTCACACAAGTGAAACAAAGTGTGATGATAATGGTTTAAAAAGTAAAATGGAGCTGAGGCAACTCTTTGAGTGGGGAGATATGGCGTTATGCCATTGCGTGTATGCAATTTAAATGTAAATTCAGTCATTGACTGAACCTCGTACTTATGCATTGACCAAGCAGGGGGATGACGTTCATAAATTCGTGTCCAGTTAAAGGTGTTTGTTCACGTCATTATGGCGTTTGAATATGCGCATTTTAAGACTGTCAGACAGAAATATATTACACGATAAAATATAGAATTTATGCAAAGCGCAAAAAAAGTCACTGTCAGGATGTGAAGGAAATGGCTGCACTTGACATCTGTTAGCCGAGTGTTTCACGGCTTCCTGATTTCAACCGTAAACACGCTGTATGATCGTTTGAGGTGCTTCAACGCAAATTGCGTTAAATTGCTCATAGAAGTGCTTGGTGTTGAGCCAATAGGACGGACACAGATAGGTGTAAGATATGACTTATGCGAGAGAGAGAGAGAGAGAGAGAGAGAGAGCTACATGTATTGCGAGAGATTGAGATTAAGATTGAGAGAAAGATAGCGAGCGATTGAGAGCAAGATAGCGAGAGATTGAGAGTTAGAGAGAGATTGAGAGAGAGACTGAGCTAGTGATATTTTTTGGAGAGAGAAAGAGAGAGAAAGGGAGAGAGATTGAAATTAAGATTGAGAGAAAGATAGCGAGAGATTGAGAGATAGAGACAGAGAGAGAGATATTGCGAGAGATTGAGATTAAGATTAAGAGAAAGATAGCAAGAGATTGAGAGAGAGACTGAGCTAGTGATTTTTTTTTGGAGAGAGAGAGAGATTGATTCTGCTGGCACCATGCAATCATGCACAGTCCAACTCAGGGTCACGACAAAAGATTGTCCTTTATGTAATGATCGAAAAAAGCCGCCTGTTCAGAAATTAACTGTTCAGGAGGTATGTGACAGCAGAGATAGTCTTAGTCAGTGGTTCCTAGAAACCAAAATGACGGCCCTGTGACGCCTGAGGGTCGCGATAAGGTGCATGACTTTGCCTCGAGGGTCGCAAGGCCAAAACATATGTGTTCAGGCCCGAATGAGGGTCGCAGCATGGTTCTATCCTTAGGGTCGCCAGACCAAAAAACGTCTGTGTGTGAGGGTGGGGGTGGTCTCAAGGATGCTCCCGAGGGTCGCAGGATGGTTTATACTTTCATCCTGAATGTCAAAAGTCCAAACATTTTTGTGTTCAGGCTCAACTGAGGGTGGCAATATGATGCTCCTAATGGTTGGGGAAAGATTCAAGTTTTCAACTAAGGGTTGCCAAGCCAAAAACGTTCTATATAAAGGGCCAAAAGGACCTGGTGGTTTACATTTTCACCCTGCGCGTCGCTAGGCTTAAACATTCTGTGTTCAGGGTCAAATGAGGGTTGCGAGGGTGGTTCAGGTTTGAGAAGCACTGGTCTAAATGGTAAGACAATAGAACATTATGTCAGTTAGACAAAGCATCAGGTTCCTGATGGTCGTTAAAAGATTTAAGTTTTCCACTGAGATTCGCCAAGCCAAAGCATTCTGTATTCAGTTCAGAATGAAAGTCGCAAGGATGCTTCTAAGGATCGCAAGTCAAATCATCCTGTATTTAGAGCCAATCCGAGGGTCGCAAAGATGCTCCTGATGGTCGCGGAAAGATTCACATTTTTTAGTAAGCCAAAACGTTCTATATTCAGGACCAAGTAAGGGTCGCAAGCGTGTTTTTAGGGCCAATTTGAGGGTCCGAAGGATGCTCATGATGGTTGCGGAAAGATTTAAGTTGTCACTGAAGGTCGCCAAGCCAAAGCGTTATGTATTAGGTCAAAATGAGGGTCGCAAGGATGATTCTAAGGGTCGCAAAGCAAATCATCCTGTATTTAGGGCCACTTTGAGGGTCGCAAGGATGCTCCTGATGGTCGCGGAAAGATTTAAGTATTCATTTAAGGTCGACAAGCTGTTCTGTATTCAGAACCAAATAGGGGTCGCGTGCGTGATTCAGGGTTGTGGCCAAAAAGGTTTGAGAAACTCTGGTCTAAGTGGAAAGACTATAAAACATCATGTCAGACGGAAAAAAAGATTTAAGATTTAAGTTTTCCATTGAGGGTCGCCAAGCAAAAGCGTTCTGTATTCAGGTCAAAATGAGGGTCGCAAGGATGCTTCTATGGGTCGCAAGTCAAATCATCTTGTATTTAGGGCCAAATGAGGGTCGCAAGGATGTTCCCGATGGTCGCGGAAAGATTTAAGTTTTCACTGAAGGTCGCCAAGCCAAAATTTCTGTAAATCATAACCGGTCTAAGTGGAATGCCTAAAACATTATATCAGACAGAAAAGAGCATCAAGTAAATAGAGAAACTATAAATCTATTACTCGTATAATGAAACAAAATTGCTACTTCGCATTAACCTGCTTATGGAGGCAAGCATCCGTGCGTGACTTCAAGCCTCGATGCAGTAAATAGACTGACCGAGCACTGCATCATATCCATCCCATCTCGCGTAAATTATTTAGTCCCTGCCGCTCAGCTAACGTCATTACTGACAATATTGCTTCCGTATTTGGTGACCCATATATTCTTTGCAGAACTGAGGAAAAAGCTTTGGCTTAATTATTTATGCCTCACTATTGATCTTAGGCCAGAATACCATGACATGTTCTATAGAAAATACAAGTGATATACGTCAAGATATTTAACTCAATTACAAGAAGAATACACACCGCCTGAGTTATGTCCTGATTTATATACTTTCCCGACATAACAAACGCCAGTCTCTCATGAACATTTCAGGTAAATCTTTCACCGATACAAAATAATACCTCAGGCAAAATTGTGAACTCTGTTTTATCATTACAGTCGGAATTTGGTTTAAAGTAAACATTGGTTAACTTGTTTATTTTTTTAAAAACGAAATGGAAATTCTTTTTCATTGAGGTCATCACGTTTGCTCCGTAATGGTAGCATGTCACGTGACAAGATCTGTCCTGCAACGTTTCCATCAAGACGTATGTTTATAACGTGATTTTATCGAGTTGAAGTGATCGTTTTGTTCTCATCCTGTCTAAATCTGCCATGTCTTGTTTTCAGTACAGAAATATACATCTATCTATTGACTAGCCTGCCATATTTGACTTCTATGCTTCTATTTCAAACCACACAGCTTCAGGGAGTCTGTTATCAATAATTATCTCTTTGTGGTATAAAAACCGTAGCAGATGGATCCCGAAATAGCAGCTGTTGAAGAGCCGCCTTTATTTATACATGTCTTACTTTGTTAAACAGTAAAGTCTTATAAAAGAGGCTGTTTTCAGTTTTCTAAAAGAAAGCTGTGAATGGTGTTTCTTTTAGTAAGGTCTCATAATGACCATGGGAGTTTCCGAATACGCCTGGAGATAGATGTTATGTAGCTAGCTCAGGTGCGCTGTCAGAACGAGCCATGTAATATTTCTTAACACGTGCGTTTACCGTTGACTAGCAACTGAAGGTCATGGGAATTGGAAAGGGATTGACTTTGTTTTAACAGTAGTTTATGTCACGTACCCTAGGGCTCTGTATGGAAGACAGTATGATCTAGGCTTGTGTAAACAGCAGGCTTAGAAGATACATTTAAAAGCTTGTAGAGAGCTTTCAGATGGGTCACACAGTATTAATTTATGAGCAACCGTTTACTAAGTACTCGCTCGCCTTGTATTTAAGACCATCACAGCATTCAAGCACTGTTTTTCTACAAACAACTGACTCAGGTTACGTATCCTCCAAATATGTACCAAATGACTGTTGACACATGGATCTGACTTAATGTCGTAGTGCAGTTAAAAGTCAGCATCCCAATTAGTGATTATCAGGTTAAAGATTGATTCACAGATAAATCACATAATAAACATTAAATACATAAATGGAGGCTGTATTTACACAGAAAAACAAATACAGACAACACTTAAGCTTACTGAACTAACGTTATGCTGTATGAACACAAATACGGTCTACATGATGTGTCACATTCAGAAAGTTAATTAAATCTACTTTTCACCAGTTGGAATGTAAATATGTATAATGCAAAAAAGCCATCCCATAATCGATTTCTGTATACACTGAGAGCTACTCAGGTTTGTCTCTCAATGGTCAGCATGGCGCACAATCAATATGGACCCTGTCTAAAGACATTACGATAATGAATAATGAAAAATGTCCTCCGCACCGGATCGAAATCGAAGTAGTTTTTCCCTTATTCTAATTTATTCTGAACAAGACACCCGGTAGGCATGGAAGTCACTAAGCTAGGTATCACGCACAAGTCTCGTGTCCCCCGAGACTTCTCGAGATCGTTGATCGAGTGGAGCCAGGCTTGGAAATAATGAAACTGCCTTGATATTGTTGATAACAAGCTCTTCCAGTAGTGCACAGTTGGTAAAAACACTGGAAAGTAACGACCGGAAGTCACGGACCGGAAGCTGGAACGCAGACGTGCCGAACTGGAATGATATTTTGCCGATTGTGTCGTGATTGTTAAGTTGGAAAATAGACCGGATCTAATGCACGAGGCTTTGACTCCCGCTGTTTAGTCTCGTTTGACATGTTGATTAAACTTCAGAACAGATAGACGCCTGTCAATGGCACAAAAAACAAACTGCAATATTTGCATGTCTACTGGGGACACGTTCTACTCAGACCCACCATTTGAATGTCGAGTTTTATTGAACAACTGACACTTTTAAAGATCGCTTAAGCTAAATTTCCTTTACGGTCTCAATAAATGACATTGATGTTGTTGAACGAACTTCAAAGCAAAGAGCAAAAACTGTGCTTTTTCGGTATTATATACCCAGGTATGTGTTTTTAATAGTAGTATTTTTTTTAAATCTTCACATTAAATTACAAATGAAACTAAATGACAAAAGGGAGACAATGCACATCGGATTGGGCGCACTAATTAAACAACCTCACAGGAGACCTAAATGTTCAAGCAGGCATTAAATTGCTGTTTTATGTCGCGCTATTAACTCTCTGATTCAAGTATCCTGGTTCGCATTTAGCCTTTCTAAAAGAGTTGATTTTATTGTAAAAGTTGCCCGAACAAGAACATTGGCGTAAGGTAATGGACAGACAAGACAGACCAATACAGAGGTATAAACTGAGGTGCCAAAGTAACAATACCAATCCCTAAAAAGATGTTTTTAAAAAAGAGAACAAAGTATGTCACAATTAAATAGTTTTAATGTGAAGACATGTCATTTTATTTTATGTCTACACATTATGCATAACAAAGCCTCATCAAATAAGCACCATAATTAACATTAATCGCAATTTATCACAAATTTTGATGACATAAAGTCAGTATAATTTGTTGCACCTGAGTTTATTTATAGTCTTTTTAGTCTTTTAGAAAGAGTCATCCTCCAAAAACGCCCACCGACGACAAAGAGAAATGCCCATTTAATGAGTTCATCGCATACCAATTAAGAAACATGAAACACCGATGATATAGACATAGGAGAAAATACAGTAAGATCATGGACCTCATATCACTATAGTTTGCTAACACTGAATGTTTATCTTATTACTGACCTCTCTGTATCTCAAAATCTGTCTTTTCAAAAATGAATTCGAAGACTTCGAGAAGAAGAAATGCTATTTATATCACGTTGAAATTGCCAGCCATTTGAAATGGTTTAGGGGGCGTTGTGTACTTGTACACTTCGTGACGTCAGAAGAACCAAATATTAATGAGCTGGAGGGAATTCCAAACAGTCGTTACATTCAAGGTTGGTGTCCATATTGGTTAACTCGGTAATTTTACAGATTTCATAAAACAGAAATAACATTACTTAAAACTCTTCTGGGTTTAATTATTGATAAAAATGTAAACGTCTGCATTTATGGTAGTATATCATATTAAATGTCTTTCAATGATAGAACGTGTCATTTGTCACTTTGAAACAGTGTCTTTGACAAGTGCATCTTTTAACCGGTCTCGAGTCAACTAAAATTTAAAAGGAAAGTTCAGTTTGATTAGAAAAATTCAGAGTCCCTATCCTCCTCTAAGAGATGCATAAATGAAGAGATTTTAGACCTGCACGGAGACATAACTGTAATTAGTTCTAATATATTACTCTTTTACCACGATTTACACTAAGAGATGCTGCGAGGAAAGGCTAACATGTAAAGCTGAACCGTAAATTCCTGGCGGACGAGGAGATAGTCGGACAAACGACACCATAAAACACTCGGACAAAAGCTCACGTACCTCAAAGAGTCCAACAAAGCCACACTGTTTGCAAACCATATTCAGAAAATAGGTGTTCAAATGATTACATGTGACAAGGGCCGACCCGATCAAAGAACTCCCGCCATATAATCCGCAGACATCAAAGATCAAATGTGTGTTTTGCAGCCATCTTTTTGGCGTAACGGATAGGTTCTTCAATTGATTTTGACAGCTGCACATCAAACTATAATCAGCGAGATATAAGGCAAGGCAATAGGGAGAAGCAGATTGGACGGATGATTAAAAAGACACCACGACAAGGATGAAAGGGCGTTGCCTTTAAAACAATTGCCTTCAAAGAACACTCAACGACATTATGGAACGTGGAGATTTCCTGACTGCAAGATCTCCTTTTTTCAATTATATTTGCCAGACTGACCTATTATACTTCAGATTCTGACATTACCAACGGTTCAGTGCGTTATGGTGTCTAATTTTGAACACACATGTCTATAATTCAGGTTAAAACCTTTGAGACATAAAGCAGAGAAAACGTACACCAACCAGGATCTTGTTCCTTTATTTTGGGCTAATTGAAACCCAATCTCTGCGTTTATACATTCCACAAAGAACACGTTAAATACATGTTTCTTGATATGCATTTTAGAAGTTGTGGTAACAAATACACGAGAGAGACTTGTATGGATTAGCAACTTCTTTATTGGTAACAAGGATCAACGTTTCGGTGCTGATTCTTGCACCGTCATCATGCTCATGACACCTTTCTGTTGGAGAAGTATAGATATACACCAGAAGTAACAACAAGAGGATTAACAAGGGATGAACAAAGGTAACACATGAAGCCAGAGTAACTATTGAAGAAGCGAAACCAGACTGAATGAATGATGATATATAAATGAGGCAATAATGAAGATAAAAGAGATAAATAACGAGGCCAAATTTAAATACAGTACAACATTTTCAACAAAGACAGCTTACCATTGACCGAACTGAGATTCAGGTCTAGTTTCCATCTATTCAGTAGAGCTTAGTTTGAGGACAGTACAGAAATGCCAAGAAAAGGACATTAAACACAATAACTCCTGTAATTTCTGTATTCTGGTTCATTTGAAATCAAGACCAAACTTCCACATATAATCAGCCCAACTACTGAAGGCTCGGCGTAATAACCTACATATAATTGTCCAGAGTCATAATGATGGGTAAATATGTAACTGAGTTTTACTCAGTTTTGGTACTCAACTCTCAATGATAGCTCACGTTATGATGTATATCGACAGTTTAAAGTAACCTTCGAGTGTGAAACATTTTAATTTAACTTGTGTGAATACTCGTAATGCACTTATACGTTTCAGGTTAGGTTTAAATGATCTAATGATAAATAGGGAAAGAATAACTGGTACTGAGAAAATATTTAG
>JAUELE010242208.1:0-11222 GCA_031471655.1 Diodora aspera | reverse complement strand
ATATACGTATAAAATGATATGTGTTAATGTTACTGTAGATATGCTCTGGTTAACACCTTGCTTAGTTACAAGTCTAAAAAGGGACCCAAACAGTCGCTAAAGTGGCAGCAATGATACTGACGTTCAAAAGAAAATATACCAATATCTTGAGAGACTAGTGAATAAATTCACAAATGTGTTGGATATACAAGAGATATCCCTTCAAGGCTTGGAAGGTTTATCAATGAGATGATGTCAATACAAATTATACTCACCGAAATTCAAGTATCCTTTTGATCAACTATGGCATAAAGACGTAAGGGAAAATAATTAAAATCATTTGGTATACTTACTTTCTTTTGGACGTCAGTATATATATAACAGTTTTAGAAAACCTCCCCATTTGGGACCCCAAACTACCTCTTTTTCAAGCTGAATCTCCCCCTTCTGTAGGTATGGGTTATACCATGTATGTATACTCAAAGTAACTAAAAATGTAATCTGAAATGAAGAACCCATTTCCGTTTCGAACAAATTTACAAATTTATTTACATGCCCAAACATTGATGTAATGGTAATGTGTTATTGTGCAATAAATGATTTTCGAATTTCAAACCACGTTTACAGATACAAATGATACATACCACACCAGCAGTTCTTCTCGTCCTCTCCACCAACACACTCCAACTGGAAGTTACACCGCTCGGTTTCCTTATAGCATGTCCGGTCACCGCAGGCCAGGTTGCCAGGACAAGTGTCTGAAACAATACATAGACATATATACCAAATACAAACCGCAGATATTTTTATTTCATAACAACATGTCATATTGTCATCCCAACATTGAAAGTGCCATGAGTAAATAGTTCTAAACTCATGAGACAGTAGAAAACAATGATCATGAGTTTGATTTTAGCCAATGCTTTGTTGTACCCATGGACAAGGCACTGGACTCCATTTGTCACAGTGGGCCCAGCCGAAAGTGGGTATTGGTGCTGCACTCTTGTGTCAACCACAACCACTGGGAAAAGAATTTTATTCTTATTATTTACAGATTAAAAAGATAAATATGCAGCAGAGGAGGGACAGGTGGGGATGGCACAGTCACTCCTTGGCGGATCATCATCAGCTCAGGTACCCTTGCCCCCTCTACACGCAGTGAATGGGACTGGCTCCTAGGAAGTGCTGCCTGGTCGAACCCACCAACAACCTTGCACAAAATATGGAGACTCTCCAACACAGCAGCCTTCTGCATTAGACAGTGTGTCAGGAAGGCTGTGCTCTTGGTGTTGAAACCCAGGACATTCCTAATCTTATTACTCAGAGCAGAAGGAACCAAACCAAGGGCACCAAGAACAATGGGGAGTCAAGAACAATGGGGAGTCAAGAACAATGGGGAGTCAAGAACAATGGGGAGTCAAGAACAATGGGGAGTCGGACAACTGTTGACCTAGGATTTCAAAATTTAGGTCAGCATACTTTGAATACTTTTCCTTGACCTTCTTCCCAACAATACTATCAAAAGGGACAAAAACTCAATCACATAAACTAAATGATTACGTTTATCACAGAAGAAGATTGGTTTTGTTGAAAGCAAGTGTCCGCAAGCTGTAGAAGGGCTTATTCCAGATTATTATTATTATTATTATTACATATATTATTATTATTATTATATACTGACGTGGTAAAGAAACGATACCAAGATTCAGAGAGACTACTGTATAAATTCACACACACGATGGATATACAAGAGATATCCCTTCAAGATTATGAAGCTTTCTCAATGATATGATGTCAATCAAATTACACTCATTGAAATCTTAGCATCGTTTTGATCACCAGTGGCAAAACGGAAAATAACTGAAAATAACTGGAAAAAAATCATTTAGTATCGCTTCTTTTGCATATCAGTACAGTAGTAATAGTAGTAGTAGTCCACAACATTAATCAGTTCCCTAGCCGTATTCAACCAAACCTAACAAAGAGTTAAACATCACATCTTTCAAATGTTCTACTGGGAGCCCTAAGGTGGACACCAATAACATAATCAGGGGATTTAGGGACATCAGATGTCAACACGACGTTATAGAAACAGCCTGTTAAATTTTGTAATTTATGCAACACAAATAGTATTGAAGATGAATTTAATTTGATGTTTGAATGTGATATCTATGCTGATATTAGAAGAAGGTGCTTGTCGGATATCAGAAGCTTTAACCACAATCGTCCATTGTATCACGTTTTAAATTCTACTGATACATGTGTTCTTCTTAACTGTGCTAAGTTCAGATCACAAGCAATGAAACATAGAACTGCGTTAATTGGATGTTTGTAGTGTTCTTGTATAATATTTGCATAATAATTGTCTATAACGTATTATTTATACTGCCTTTTCCACTCAAGATTTGTAAATATTGCCCGACGAGTTTTGTGTATGTACTGTACATGTATAGGCCAATAGCCTACAAATACGAATAAACACGTACATTTCTACAGTGATCAGATCTTTTACTTTCTCATGAAGGACATTTCCTTTTTGTTCTTATCACATTTAATTTTGACATCCCAAACTGATGCACATGCAAATCAAAATAGAAATGGATAACCAATGGCCATTCTGAACTGACAAAGACATATATTTACAGTGCACAGATGTCAGTATACTGCTCTACAAAGACCAAAATAAGTTAAACAAATGCCATACTTTATTACCTCTTTAAAATTTAAAAGAAATGTTAGCAAAACACATTAAAAATCAGGGTTTGCTCTGTTCTGAGAAGTCAAAATCTGCTTCAGAGTTAAAAAAAATGTTGACTAGAAAGCAACCATTTAAAAAGTTTGTCATGTCGAGAACATAACAGAAGGAAATCTGGCATTAATCTGTTTTTCCCTTCATACACAATATCCCCATTGGGGAGAGTTTCATCTAGAGGGCGATCAGATTACATTTGGCATCAGACTCCATGGTGTTTAAAAGCATGTGCCATGTAAATTCTAAGTGGAGATCTGTGAAGTGTAAAGTGAGATAGACTTGGACAGATACTGATGTCTCTGACAAGACATACCTACAGTCATATTTACGTCATATTTGTTTTTCTTTGAAACAGCAGGAACTGATTAATTTTTTTCAATCTTGACAGGGATAGTCATCTGTTTAAAAGCTTCAGATGGAAAATTCTCATGTCAAATTTCATTTATGTTATACATTTGTGGAGGCTGGTGGTCATGAACAGGTGTCGGACTCGTGATCCGACGATGGTTAGGTTGCAGGTTTGATCCTAGCTAGCGGTGCGCCGTGTTGTTCAACCCTTGGGCAAGGTATACTGACGATCAAAAGAAAGTATACTGATTAGATTTTTGGAATGATCAAAAAGGCAAACATACAAGGTGATGCAAACCCTTCACTTCGAAGGTATAAGCATTTGACGAGATGTCAAAACTGATATACACAATAATCATAATCAAGTGTCGCCAAGATGGTTTGAAAACAGTATTTAGGGCAAAGTATTTATGACCAAAAAAACGTTTCAGTATACTTTCTTATGATCGTCAGTATTCTTAACTCCACTTGTCCCAGTCGGCCCAGCTGAAAATGGGTATTGGCACTGCACTGCGGTGGCAACCGCCCATAAGGATGGAAAAAGATTTCCAGTAAATACATGGATAATGAAGTGTTATTATTATTAATTATTTAAATATTAAAGTTACATGCGTTCCCCAACTAGGTATCCCGAGTCAGCAACTAGTTCCATCCAATCATAAGCCAGTCACCAGAGTGCTTATATCACGTGTGTATATGTGACTGATGAGTTCTACTTGATCTTATCCTGTCTCCTGTGACTCAGTTGCAGCTAGTTAGTTCTGACTCCACGTAAGAGCAATGTAAGCTATGTTAAAGATGCAGTTTAGTATTTTCATTTACATATCATTATATGAACAATATAAAACATTTCTACACTTGAGACATGAGATATGACATGAGATATAATATGATATGATATGATGTGATGTAAAGCATTTCTACAGGTAAACATGATGAGATGATATGATATGCTATGATATATGATAAAAAAACATTTCTATAGGTGAGACATGATGAGATTATATGATATGATATATGATGTGATGTGATGTAAACCATTTTTACAGGTGAGACATAATGAGATGAGATGATATGATATGATATATGGTGTGATGTGATGTGATGCAAAACATTTCTACAGGTGAGACATGATAAGGTTATATGATATGATGGGATGGGATGGCAGACCTGTCAAGTCTCACACATTGCACGTGAGACTCATGCATTTGAACTATTGCATTTTAGACTGATGTTTAAAAGCATGTGCCATGTAAATTCTAAGTGGAGATCTGTGAAGTGTGAAGTGTAAAGTGAGATAGACTTGGACAGATACTGATGTTTCTGACAAGACATACATACAGTCATATTTATGTCATATTTGTTTTTCTTTGAAACAGCAGAAACTCACTAATTTTTTTTAATCTTGACAGGGATAGTCATCTGTTAAAAAGACAAAGCTTCAGGTGGAAAATTCTCATGTCAAATTTCATTTGTGTTATACATTTGTGAAGGCTGGTGGCCATGAACCACAGGCGTCGGACTCGTGATCTGACGATGGTTAGGTTTCAGGTTTGATCCTAGCTAGCAGTGTGCCGTGTTGTACCCTTGGACAAAGTACTTAACTCCACTTGTCCCAGTCAGCCGGCTGAAAATAGGTATTGGAACTGCAATGCGGTGGCAACCACCCGTCAGGATGGAAAAAGAATTTCCAGTAAATACATGGATAATAAAGTGTTATTATTATTATTATTAATTATTTAAATATTAAATTTACATGCATTCCCCAACTAGGTATCTCCAGTCAGTAACTAGTTCCATTCAATCATAAGTCAGTCACCAGAGTGCTTATATCACGTGTGTATATGTGACTGATGAGTTCTGCTTGATCTTATCCTGTCTCCTGTCTCGTGTCGAGTTGGAAGGGGCTTGCGCATGCTCAGTAAAGCGGAACGATAGAGTGAAAACAAACGCCTCGAGCAAAACCCGCGCTTGCGTCCAATCATGTGGCGCGTATCTCCTAACACTGGCGAAGTAAATTTTTTAAACACATAACGTCCATTGCAGTCATGTTTGTGACATCACAACCCGAGTGCGCACCTGGGAAATCGAGGAGTATGTTCTTGACCTAGTTTCAGGACTCTCCTGTTAAACTCTCGTCGTTTGATTGGCAAACTCGACACGAGTGTTTCAACTCGTGTTTTAATCAAACACCACCTAGATTTTATATAGTTTTTGTCAATCTTTCAGCAAATCACCTCGGTGTCACCAATGTCACGTTTGTTTGAGGCTCCAGTCTCCGGGTTGAAAGAGAGGTACCTGGGGGAACTCCAACCACTGTCATCCTGCATTCTCTAACAGCTTTTGGACTTTACTTGGTTTTCAGCAATCTTTCCACCACATCACCTTGGTCTCACCTGCATCAGTGTCAAGAGTTCAATCCGTGGGCTGAAAGAGGTACCCAGGAGAGATTTCAGCCCCAAACCTACAAGACTGCCCAATTACTGGACCGAAACTAACCACTGCGCTAGATCCCACACCACAATGCTGGAAATGACGCATACACCACCCTCCAAAGATTAGTGATTTGGAGTTTTACATGGTTTTCTGCAATCTTTCAGGCACATTGCCATGGTCTCACCAACATGACTGTCGGGGCTTCCGTCTCTCTGGACTGAAAGAGAGGTGCCCGGGCAGGAGTCCAACCACAAAAGCCAAGGCTGGTAGAATGCTGGGCCGACACGCTAACCCACTGCTCCATCCCACACCTGAGGAGAGATTTGAACCTATAATCCACAAGATTGCCTGATTACTGAGCCAACACGCTAGATCCCACGCTCTAATGCTGAAATGACACATACACTACCCTCCAAAGATGATGATCAAACAGACATATTCTTACCTTTCTGAATGTTGTAGTCGGACAATGTACGGCCATCTTCAAGTTGCTTTCCGGCAAAGATCAATCTCTGTTGATCCGGGGGGATCCCTGCAAGATAAACATTGATGTTCTGCTATTTTCTGATTCCAATTATCTGGAATTGCTCAACTTTGGTTGGATTAGCTAGTCTGTGTCCAAAGCTGGTTTGAGAATGAGTGTGTGAGTGACTGGAATCGCAGTGTTCATTTCAGAACGTGAAATTGGGGACTTACACAAAATATTTTCAAATCGCCCAAAAATCTGTTATCACTGGAACTGGACATGGTCAAGCGACTTGACCAGCACACTGACCACAGCATCATCTCCACCTGTCCCCTTCCTTACCTCCTTTTTCTCCCCCCCCCCCTCCATCCTTTCCCTCTCCGACCTGACTTTTAACCCGACCTGACCGTCGACCTGACCGTCAACCCGAAACTTGACCTTCGACCCAACCTACCCTCTTTATCCTGTATCTTGGCCTTGACATTCTCGATTGTGTCCGAGGGCTCCACCTCCAAGGTGATGGTTTTCCCCGTCAGTGTTTTCACGAAGATCTGCATCGTGAGTTAGTTCTGTAAGAAAATACAATCATTAAAGCCGGTGACAAAAGCCTCATTTATTGCAAGCTGAACCAGAGGGTTTAGTATTGATTTGTTTCACGCTAATGACAAACCTAACCCTTACCAAGCCACACAAATGTTGATTGAATTAGTCAAATTTACGTGTATAAAGGGTACACTTGCATTATACCGGATGCCTACCAGCCATATTGGATGTGTCTCGTGCCGTGTCTTAGTATAGACGCGCTCGCACCTCGAAGTTCCAAATAGAAAGGAAAGATTTTTGAGGCATTTTGACGTGAAAACTGAATTCCTTGGGGAAAAAAATGAGGTTTAGTGCAACTAAACCACGAATTTCGACGAGAATGCACTCACTTTAATATTAACCAAACAAAATTGAAAACAAAATAAAGAATTGCAAAGCATTGTGGGTAAGTATGTATTGAGAGTGTGAGAATGGAATGCATGATGTCACTTCCTGGACAATCTACTACGAATGTCAGTTTTAAGAATGGGACGTTTACAAATTATCGGGAAAATGGCTATGAATTAGTGTGGTTTTCGAGAAGAAAAGAATGACTAAAAGTGGGAAGGTAAAGTCTGTTCAAAATGTGAGATTGGACAGTATTTGTGTACTGATAGGCTAATGAAATCATGTTTCGTCAGCCGAACAAACTTGTGTTGGAAATTGGCCTGGAAGTGTTCTGGAAAAAGTTAATCCAAATAGTGAACAAAATAGGAAGAACCAAGAAAAATGCTGAAATTGACGGTGTTTAAAAAGTGAACACAAACATTGAGAGTCGAACAACCCTGAAATGTGATGCTAACCCTAAAACAGATAGCAAAAGGGGCGCACTAACCCTAAAGAAGATAGTAAACAGGGTTCTAACCCTAAAGAAGACAGTAAAAGGGACTGTAACGCTAATGAAAAAAGTCCCGAACCCCAGTTTTGACGAACACTTCGAACCGGAATGATGCTGACGCTAAAGTCATTAAACTTGTCAAGTAACTTACATTGGGAAATGTACAGCTGCGATAGTAAATACCATTATAATATTTGTAATTTTAATGAACTGCTATCGGGCGGACACCCCCGAACCCAAGCCTTGATGTTCAATGATCGAGTCGGTGACATATACTTTTTTTTATGAATGACGAGTCATGCCAGTGGACGAAGTTCTGTCGTTTCTAAGGAAGTGGCCAGAGCGCGCTGCGATGTGTGACAAATGATTCACTTTCAAAATGGCTGTCAGGTATCCGGTATAATACAATCTAGCCGGACGACCTTCGTTGCAAGTCAGGTGCGCAGGCGGGACTCCAGCCACAACCACCAAGGCTGGCAGATTGCTGGGTCGACGCGCCCATAACTAGGCCATCCCGCACACCTATGATAGAAGAAATACAAGTTTAAAATATCCACCTTCAAAATGAATCTTTAAACTTGAAGCAAGAACAAACATGAAATTGGGGATGTTTAAAAATTATGATTTCAACCAAATTAGCTAATAGATTTAGCTGATTTTATATAAGGCAGAAGTGTATGTACATCGAGTGGGTCACGAGCACATGGGTTTGATCAGGGTTTTGTGACCAAACAGTGTTGAAACACTGAAATAATTCTCCAACAACCAACGACCAAGTTAACCTAGTGATTCTTAGATTGCTTAGTTAGGCGTGATAAAGTGTTAGCATATCAATTCATACTATAAGTTGCACATCTCACAGTCCCCAAAAAATTTGTGCCGACATTTTGATTTTCTGCATATTTTATCCAATGCAGGAAGCATTTAATCGAAATTTAAGATTTTAGGGTCTTCTGTTTTCAAACAACATTGGCGTCTATTGGAAATAAACCTCAAATAAATGATATGACTGTATCTTGGGTTAATTTGAGATCCATATCGTACTTTACAACGCGAAATTACGAGCTATCACCACATTGCCACTATCCGCCATCTTACCTTGGAGAGAAAGGCGGAACACACGTGGTGTGCAGATAATGTTTTCCCAACAACATATTTCAATGCTACATCTGAGAAGTCGTCTGGTGACATGTGACGAAAAATAATCACATTTGCTGTATTTTCCACAACAGTTTCAAACATGCAATTGTATATATTAAAAAAAATATTAAAAGTACGTTTAACAAGGAGAAGCTTATAATTCTGAACCATATCTAATAAAACAGACGTAATGCAAGAAAATGTAGAGTCGTTGAATTTGTACAAGGAATTGAAGACCATAAGCTTGCATTATTAATAATAACACCTACACACCTTTTGGAGCCAAAAACGTTTTTGTTTTGTTTTATTTATTTTTTATCGAGGAAGTTCCTGTGTTTGGGGTAAATCGCACAAAATATCTAAAAATGCTTAATAAATTGAGTTAAATTATTTTGTTATCAAAAAATTATATGTATATGGATGTGCACAGTTCACCTTTTACTACATAAATTGCTGTGTATATGCTGTAGTAAGGACTCTTCCAAGGGTGGCACACAACGCGTTTGTTACATTTTCATCTTGTCAAAGACACCGATTTCCTTTAAGACTCCGGAGTTAAACAGCGAAATTAAGGCATTCCGAACTTTCCGATAGAATATTGAAAATTTTCGCAAAGCTACGGACACGTTTTACATGTACGTGCAAAATAAAGGCATTCGGCTCTTCCTCGGAAAACGACGGAACATTCTTCGGAAAAAAACCTTCAGACAAAGATTCTGAATGAGGCTGTCTATTTGACAGTAGAAAACAAATCTGTCTGCATCCAGTGAGAGGTTTTGGGAACAGCTGTGGTCTATACCTCCAAACTGTGACCTCGATGAGTCAAAGTGGCAGATTATAGTGATCACATTCATAGTCAACTTCAAAGCTCTTTCGCTACTGTGATCACTGCAGACTGTCTCGAGAGCGTCATGGAGAAGTCCAAGTTAAATACAAATAATAATAATGAGGCCATGCATTTACATCGCGCCAAACTCCACACCACGAAGGGGCATGCCCTGTTCATTCGAACAATGTACAATCAAACACAGTTTCTGGTTCTGAGGAATTCAAACCAATTAAGTGCTGGAAATTCTTACCCAGTGTCTTTCCATGGTTCCCCAATGTCTTTCCATGGTTCTATCTAGAGTGTGCAAGATTTCTCCCTAAGAAAACTGATATAACGGATCCCAAGAACTACCGCCCAGTCATGTGCATGAGTGGATCCAATGTGTGTTTAGGGGGGGGGGGGGGTGAGAAAGGGTGCAGAGAGTGTGCATCCCCTTTTTAGCTAAGGTTTGTGTAAAACTTTATTACCCAGGGAACCTCACCAACAGGGGGTGGCTCCATGAATTCCCCGACGTGGGGGTTGAGGTCCCGGACAAGGGGTCTGAAATCCCCGAGAAATACACAGATTTTCAAATAACACAATAAAACACACACATTTTCTCAAAAAATGTTCCCCGACGAATTGCCATATTTTTCCCCGATGGGGGACGGGGGCTAAGGTTCCCCGACACCATCCCCTCCCGCTGGCACGATCCAAAATCCCGCTTCAAAATCCTGGATACGTCCAATTACCTCTCAGTACCCAATACAAGCGTTTGGGTCACCTTACTGTAGTTCCAATGATGTCATCTCTCTGGAACAACGGGATGCAAGAAAGGGGTGATGGGGATGCAAGGACCAGTTACCAGTTCAGAAGACATGACCATGCAGAAGAGGTAAAAACGTTACACCGGAACCTCTTCATGTGCTGGACTGACTAGAGTAATGCTTGCTGTCCCTCATGAATGAACCCATCCTCTAAATCCAGGGTACATAATGACTCCGCCAACGTCCGTCATATACCCTGGAATCCCTCCTATTCACGACGATCGTCTCGAGGCGGGCGTTTTGACTAATCAGTGAAGCTTCCATAGCAAAATCTTGCGTCTAATCATGTGACACTTCTCTCTTGACACTCGGCGAAGTAAAGACGTTATGTGTTTTCATTTTTCAAGAGTTACGTTTCGTGCAGTGAATGCGACATTTCATTGGATTATGTATCAGATTTGGACTTTCCATACACACTATGGTAAAACAGAGTATATCCAGGGTATATGACCGTTGATAAAGTCATTATACCCTGGAGTTCAAGGATGGAATGAACACTAAAGTCACTCACACTAAAGTCACTCACACTAAAGTCACTCACGGCTTTAAGCGGCCCATACATGATCAATTATATTGTTCAATCATATTGCGCAATGCAATTGATGAACATTTGTTAGCCCATACACGATATCAATAAACATGACAATACAATTGCTGGCACACGATCATTCGAGCTTCTGACAGCAACATGGACGATGAAATATTGCCAGCTCTGGCCTTTAGCAATGGCCCCAACTAAAAAGAAGAAAGGGGGTAAAGGTCAGAAGTGGGCCCAAAACTGGTATCGGCAAGCTTAAAGCGGCCCATACACGATCAATTATATTGTCAATTTAATTATCAATATTGAATATTGACAATTAAATTGATCTTGTATGCATGTGCATGGCCGTAGATAACTTTGAGCACAAGAGGGAAATTCCCCCCTCTGGCACGAAATTTTTAAAAAAATTTTACAACAAAATAAAGCGATTTCCTGGCATCTTTCATTATTTTATCATAATTGAAAAAATTCTTGGGGGGGGGGGGGGGCAACTGCCCCCCCGGCC
>JAUELE010242197.1:0-11314 GCA_031471655.1 Diodora aspera | reverse complement strand
GGGGTACTGTTCTCAGAAGTTGAAATGATGTTTTTTGTTGCAAGGGCAATATTTCAGCCATAATGCAATGTGATGTACAAGATGCACATCGAGGGAAGAGATAGTTCATAAAAGAGATCGATAGAAAGGAAAGTGAAAGCAAAAGATCCCTACTGTAGTCGCCTTGTAGACAAGTATTGGGTTACTGGGGCCCTATTCTATCTTAGTGACACCACATCACTCCCCGGAAGCCCAACTGTGTGGAAATGTATGTGAAAAAAATTGAAAGTAAAAATAAAAATTAGAAAATAAATTAAAGAATGCAGTGATCTGTTATTAATACAATATTTTAGCTAAATAAATGCTGAAGTTATTTTGATTCCAGTTGAGTGTTTCTTAACATGTACTTGAGGGCTAGTGAACCTTGAGCAGGGCTAGTGGAGAAAAAATAACTTACCAACCTAGTGGGCTTATAGATATTTTAAATGTGGTTTCATCCTTGCTTTCCCTTTTCTGTCAACATCCATCAAGTAACACACGCACCCCAACTCCTCCTGTGTATTTTCCAAGACCACCTCCACATCATCACTTCCATGATCTAATCATGGGGTTTCTGAACTATGACCCACCACAAGATTCTAATTATGTCATTAATAATTTATATATGTCAATATCCCTATTATTACTTTGGAGTTAATAAATGTAAGCACAGTGTCAATTTACACTGATAAAGCCTCATTTAATTTTCAACGATAAAGATAAAAGAGTAATAATAACTTACCTTTTGATTTACTCTGTTTTCCATCATTCTGCTGGCCTTGTTCTGATGGTGTGTTAAGTCTTATATTTATTTGTACTAAAACACATGCGCTCTGCAGAAACACGTACTATTTGTAAAAAGATATCAAGTTACAATATGAAGTGAAAATGATAGCCTGCTCATTTCATCAAATACTCATCCTCCACACTTCAATTTTTATTTAACACAGCTATAATTATTTACCCATACTCCCCGTTCACTACTCTCTTCCTGTGCACTCAAGACGCGGCAACAGGGGCCAATGAGTTAAAAGAATATCAATTGCTGTTTGCATCCGATTGTATTCATGAACCTCAGTTGGTGCATGTTAACACTTTACTTTGTCTGTGTTTCTTAATGATAATAATTATGATTATTGTTGTGATTATTATTATTATTAGCATGGACCCTATATACACATATACACATGGATTACAGGTCCATGTTATTAGCAAGAAAATAATGTGACCTTGAGTTTCTCTGTTTTGACCAATCAGCTTCCAGAAAATGGCTACACCTCCAACCCATCAATGTTTCAAGTTGGTGATTACTGAATTATCTTACAAAACAAATAGAAAATGTAACAGATACGTGATAAACATCATTCAACTTTCCGAGTTCAAAATACATGGCCTAATTTACGAATCATTTAATCTCAGGTCAATATTGTACGCCTCAAAGTGAACACTTGGTGGAGTTCATTTTCCAGAAGGAAACACGTTGTTTTTGTAACTTGCCATTTACTCTTTCACAATTAATAGGATACGTGCAGTTTGGGCAACAGTCCCCTGAAGTCTTCGACTTCCACGTGTTGGTAAATATCGACCATACCTCAGAAAATATAAACAAGTTTTGTTCAGAGACATGGTTGACCTCAAACCTTCGTGTTTACGTTTCGTGCACCAGCAGACGGGTGACTGCCGAAAGACAGAGGCTCCGTGCACTGTATTTAGGCGTCTGCACTGCACGTAACGAAGGAGTGTGGCACTGTAGAGAGCTTGCAGGCTCATTCGGAACTTGTCGGGGAGGCATTCCGCGAAACTTAAAAGATGTGTTTTAACGTCTAGTTAGAAACTGAAAACACCAAGAACACGAAGCACAACTTTTTTAAAATTTAATTATGTGAACATGCTAAAACCAAAACAGTAGATCTATGTTCAGTGAACAGAAAAAGTTACGTTATTATTATTTGTTTAATTAAAAATATTACATATGGCGTTAATAATTTATTACATAGATCTAAATCTAGTTATATTTTTTATTAGATCTATTTAGATCTATCATAATGTTTTTAGTATTATTATTATTTTCCAATTAAGACAATGCTGAGCTCTTAGACATTGTATTTAATTCAAAATTTCTCACAGGATAAAATATAAAAAACGGATAAATTTTGTGCAAACACTGAAACGTCTGCTGCCTGAACCATTTTCTAACAAAGAAAATAATAAACGTAATATTTTCTTTACTTTCTTGAAACTAGCGTCTTATCATATCCTCTGTCTATTTCTTAATTATTACAGAAGAATTTACATTTCGTGTGGTGTCGTCATCCGGAATAGTACAGCGTTGTTCGTTTTATTCCCTTTACCAACTTTCAGTAGTTGCCAAGATGGCCGACGTTGAACTCGTGTTGCGGGCGGTGGAAGAAACCGGCGGCATTAGCAGTCTGGACCTAGCGTGTAAACTAAATACTGACCACCAGAAGATTGTTGGGGCTATAAAGAGTTTACAATCACATGATGGCGTGAGTAACGTTGTGAATAAAGTTTATTTCCTGTGAAAAACGGAAACTCGCATCGTCTGCTAGAGATTTCGGATGACGAAACCTCCGGCATTATTCGCGTGTCTCAAAATATGTGATTGTCATTTGTTGTGTCACATATTTACCACAGACTAACAAACACATGCAAGGTGCCTTCGACTACTTCTATTCAAAGTGTTCATGTATTTTCAAGTCTTTCAATCTGTCGATATGTGACATGACCACGCCCAGAGTCTTGTGGCAGTTCTGCAAAGCCAGAAATTCTGTCTAGAACCATGGTTTCACATTCTGTTCTATAGTTGATGTCATGATCTAGTCTAGTGTTAATATTTTACATTTAATACTTGTTTCTGCTTGTCAGAAGGGGCGGCGGGGTAGCTCAATCGGTAGAGTGTCTGCCTTCTGACCGAAAGGGTGTGAGTTTGATTCCCGTCGTAGGGGACTCGGCACATTTCTCTGCGGTAGTCACTATTTCTACATGCAGTGATAATGTGGTGCACTGTCACATTGTGATATCACCATTGGTTCGCCAGTACCACCCGTAGCTCGCAGGTTTCCCTGCATCATTGCATCCAGCTCCCCACTGGTGATGCGGGCTTTCCTCCTCCACTAAACTGGTGAGAGTGGGCCTATGGCTGAAAAATTGCTGAGTCCCACTATAGATCCATTTCACCTCACCTCACAAATGCTAAGCCATAGGCAGATCCAAGGGGTCTGCCCCACCCTGAAATTCCCAAGGCTATGAGTACCGGTATACTGAAAGGACCTACTAAAATAGACCCCCCCACCCACAGAGGCTGAAACATCACCACCATCACCTTTCACAATTCCTGGATCTGCTAATGTACGCTAATCCTGACAGGCTCTCACACCAGATTTATCCCTTCTTCAAAATAATCTCCAATTAACCTGTGAGACCTGCATCTAATGACAAATGTTCACCTTTTTTGGGAATGAAAAATCCACTGAATAAATTTTGATGTGTTGTACAGTTATTGTACAGTTAACCCATTACAGCCTGCTCTAGAGAAACCTGCGTCTGAAAACCTGACCATTCAAATGATTGAACCACGTAAAGCTGTTCTTCTCAAAAGAGTTTTTGCCTTTTCTGAAAATACTATCCAGAAGCCCCTCCAATCCTATATTAACAAAACCTGTTATCCACTGCTAAAGGCAAGAGGAAGCATCACAAGGTCAGAGCGTTCAAGCCCACATTCAGATTAGTCTACAACGATTTCACATTTGACTTCATACCCTAAATACATTACAAAAATGATCAAGTTTGCAAGGAAAAAGGCTTTGACGGCTGACTGTTGCCACATTTTTTTGCTTCAGTAGCTAAACATTTAGACCATTATATTTACCTTTCAATGCTGAGGATAATACCTATTGGCAAAACAGCCAATAACCTTACTCCTAACATCTTTTTTCATGGTTTATGAGAGATCACAAAGCACAAATAGTTTAGCCTAGAGGTGTGTGGAGTATGAGGTGAAAATGCTGACTGGAGGAATTATAAATTTTATAAACGACACCAGCATTGGATACTGAATGTAACGAGGCTATTTGCAAATATTCAGCTAAATAACTGTGAATGCATCATATGAAGCTGAAAACAAGGAGTGAAATATTCAAAGACTGTTTTACCGTGCACTCCACAAAATTCAGTTTGGATTTCAGTTTAAATATTAACACAATGTGAAAAAGACGAGTAAACTTTCAAACTTGAATCAACATTTGCATGAACGACCTTTCAAAATGGGGCACATTTCTTTTATGGGGTTGCCCCAAGTGATTAGAAGTAATGAATAATTATTTTGACTTGGTTGTGTCTTGTGGGTGCAAAGTCGGGGTCAGCAACAGAGAGGGTGACGTCATTCTGGAGTTACCTCGATGACATCATTCTGGAGTTATCATCTAGCACACCACAAATAGGGTTAAGCTGAAGTATTTAATCTTCCATTGCACACACATTCAAACATCTGGGAATGAGCTGAACACTATGTTTGGATTTGGATGAAGACTTGCACATATTTCAGTCAATCTTGCCAACACATCTTATATAATACTACATTCCTTGCTGTTTCAGACACAGAACAGGAAAAACATTCATTTAGTTATGTCCATTTTGGAACTTTGGAAAAATCAAAGACTCTGCTATTGATAAACCTGTTTTCTTAAACATAGACATATTCCCTGAGATTCAACAACAAATTTGAACTATTTTCATTTGTTTCAGGTATCGAAAAGCTGAAGAAAACCCTGGAGAGAAGTAGAAGGATTAACATCTAAAGACTTGTGCCTTATACCAATGGCGTCCTGAATACAGACAAGAACCATTCATATCTTTGCCCATCATTATGAGTCCTGGATAAACTGTTGTACGGATACAAGAGACTTTCAAAATGATGAACGCTAACCAGCCTCCGATGGCACCAGTGTGCTGTCTATGCCAAACAGGTTTCACTGAACCCAAGGTCTTGCCCTGCCTCCATACGTTCTGTCTGAACTGCCTGAAGAAGCTTGTGACCGATTCTGTGCTGCCTGAAATCATGTGCCCGACATGTGGCTGTCAGGTTACACTCCCACCGAGCGGTGTGTCTGGCCTGACAACTAACTATATTGTGAAGAGGCTTGCTGACCGATACTTTGAGGAGCTGAAGCATACCCTGTACGGAGAGCAAGCAGGAGCTGAAACAGATGAAGGCTTTGGAGAACATGCCACTGGACAGATGACAAGATCTGAAACATGGCATGGTTCTCAGATCGGGACCAGCAGCTCTGGTATGGTTCCAAGCAAATCAGTAGAAGGGACAACTTCTCTTTATTCTTTGTCTGTTTCTGCCACTACGGATCAAGGTGAAGAGGGGAAACAACCAGCAGAAAGTGCTGAAGCAACTAGAGAAGATTTGGAGAAAAAGAAGGACGCTTGCAGAGTTACAGGGAAACTCATGTCCAAACTTCTGCATCTTCAAGGAGAAGCTCTGAGATTGACCTATTCCATTGATGCTGTGAATGAGTCAGTGGAGCAATGGGGAGTCAGGAACAATGAGATCAAGTCCCAGATCATGGACAGATCTCTGATCCTGCAGCACATTATCAAGAAACAAGAACAGAAGATGCTGGCCGAAGTGGACAAATTGGAAAGTCATGAAAAATTCAACAGTGAGGTTGATCGCACAAAAACTGAGCTCAGAGGTAATTTGAAGCGTGTACTGAATGGTATAGAGTTTCTGAAGCATGTCCAGCATTATGCTGATGAAGATGATGTCTTAAAAATGAAGGAGTTCCTGCTGGGAGACTTGAAGATCCTGTCAAATGTTGAGATGAATCAAAGAGAATATGAATTCTCATTTTCGCCATCCGAGGAAAGTCTAGCAGAATATTTTGGAAGTTTAGTTGCTGTTGAGAAGACGTCATTTGTGTTTGAACCAGAATCTACAAAACCCGAGCAAAATTTTGGGGACATGAAACTGACACAGGTTGAGAAAGTCAAACAAATGGAGTTCACCAGGGCATCTTCAAGAGATCGACTTAGTCGACGTCAAAGGGCAAAGACCCAGCAGATTTACTATCCAGCTGCTGCAAGTAAAGAAGTGAGGTTTGCCTCTCCACAAAGACAAACCAGGAGAGTCTCAGATGCCCAAGACACATCTCCTTTAGGAGAAACAAAACCTGAAGTAAGAGTTGATATCAGAGACTTGCAGGAGACTCTAAAGCAAAGAAGACGAGAACTGTTACAGGAGAAGCAAGCAGAGAACAGTCTACAGTTGCTGGCTGTTCGCAGACGACCTCCAAGAGAAAAGAAGCGACGAGTTCAGTCCTTTGGAGGAAGTGGGTCTTCTAGAACACGCCTCATGGAACAGGCAGCGATGGCATTTAGAGTTCCTGGTGAAACGCACCATGTTGAAAAACAGCGGAATCTAGCCAAAACAGACAGCATGGAAAGTGTTGATGAAGAAACAATCTCTGAAGACGTATCCGAGGAGAAGCCTCAGGCTCATGATGACATCTCCACAAAACTAAAATATCTGCGTGGCACTTGGCAAAAGCGCCGAGAAATACTGAGGTCAAGCGAAAGCTTGGGTGATGATGCAAGTCCAAATTCTCCCAAATCTCCCAATTCAGATGGTAAAACAGAAGGTGAAAACCACTTTTCCGCACTGAAGGACACATACAACTCTATCAAAGAGCAGTTCACAGCAACAAGAGACGTTCAGACGCCTCCAATCACAATGAAATTAGAAACAGTCAGAAATGATTCAGAGAGAAACAAGAAATCTTATGGAACCCTTGTGAATTCTACTTGCGACCAGCAGGTACCACCGAGTGCTTCAAGTTCCAGTTATCAGTTTTCAACATCAAGATCTATTCAGTCTGGTGGAACAGTTACGACGAATTCTGAAGCACCTGTTCCGAGATCTTCTTACCAATCTATTTACTCTCAACGAGCCAATGCAGTGACCACAACCGAATCTACTGGCTACAGAAACACACCTTCTGTCACAACTGGTGTTGCACCAACAGAAATAACAAGAACTGTTGAAATTACTGGCAACAATTCTGGTGGAACAGTTACAAAGACTTCTGAAGCACCTGTTCCGAGATCTTCTTACGAAACTATTTACTATCAAAGAGCCAACGTAGTGACCACAACCGAATCTACTGATTACAGAAAAACACCGTCTATCACAACTAGTGTTGCACCAACAGATATAACAACAACTGTTGAAATTACTGGCAACAAGCCAATATCCTCATACCAATCGAGTCGCTATTACTCACAAGGATCACCTCAGGAGTCCTCATCCTCCACATCTACATATGGAAGAACATTGAATGATAACACTAACAGTGCCACTACATTCCAGTCAACTGTTGCAAAACCAGATAAATTTGGAAGTTATTCGTCCTCAAATCTGGATACAAGAATCACTCGTGAAAGTTCAGCTGTCAAACCCAGCTCATCGCTTTACTCCAGAGAAACAAGTAAACCAGCCACATCATCTTCATCTACATACACACATCATGATGGCACAGGGAAGAGTCAGGTTACGAGGAGTTCAGGAACATCTTCAGCAGCTCCTGCAGAGGATGAACCATCTCTGGAAGATCGTATGAATCAGCTGAGAGAAAATGCAAGGAAAAGGGTGGAGAAACTGATGAGTCAAAACTAACTGCAATGATCTGAAAATGATTCTCAGTAATACAACAGAGACTACTGCTTCCATTCAGATGAAGAGGGGACTGAATTCTGACACATACAAAATTGAACTTACAAGAAAAGTGGCTGATCTTAAACTTGCAGAGCAATTTTGTGACTAGGTGTCATGTGATATTCAACAAAATTAAAAATCAGCTGGGAAGTGCACTAGGCTTAAGCTTGGTCCAGAGGCTGAAAGTGGTTGGTCCAGAGGCTAAAAGTGGTTAGTGCAGAGACTGAGAGTGCTTGAAGATTCCAGAGATTCCCATGAATTGGATGTAGGATGTTCCAGAGGGATCCAGGATATAAAATAAACAACCAGGATGATGATAAAGATGTTTTAAGACCCTGCAGAGAGTCAAAACCGGCCGACTCCCAGAAATAAATGTCTGCATCATCATTCGCCCTGTGTATCTTAGACAATTGGAATATACTTCCCCAATACTGAGAATTGCTTGAGATAATATCAATGTATCTACAATTATCCATTTAAACATGCAGTAGAAAATGCTTTCCAAGTTGAAATATTGTAAAATGAGCACTTGTTCTATAATTCACAATATTAACTGTTTATTGATGTTATTGTAAATATACAGATATTACCAGGGCTCTGGAAAAACACTTTAGAAACCACTCATCAAATAGGCAAAAGCATGACAGAATGTACGAGGTGCACTTCAGAAGTTTTGAGAATTTGTCTTGCCAAGCACTATTAAATTACCTGGGCAACTGTTACTTTAACACACCCTAAGCAGGATTATAATAAGCTGACATACCAAATATTTTGTTTCTATGTTGAAAACTCAAGCCGCTACAGCACTCTAATACCTATCACACGCGCCTTGTAACAGCCTATTTCTTCCACAACACAGTCAGGACGGGATGACAAGTTGGAGACTCGCTATGCAATATACATGTAGTTTCATGTCAAGCTCAGCAAAAATGCTGCAGAAACTTATGACATGATTAAGACTACTTATGGACAAACATTCATGAGGGGGACCACTGTTTACCGCTGGCACAAGTGGTTCTAGGAGGGAAGGGAGATGTGGCAGAGAGAGGGACATCAGAATGTCAGAGATGGTGGACAAAATTCAATTTTTGTTGGACGAGGACTGCCGTGCATCTCTTCTAACGATTGCTACAGTTTGAAGTGGGTGAGGCCACTGTGCACAGAGTTATTTATGATGATCTGAACATGTGCAAAGTTTGCTCCCAGGGTGCTCAGTGAAGAACAGAGGGAGAGGCGCGTTGATGTCAGCAGGGAGAGGTTGAGTTGATCATTTCAAATCTGACCGTCCTTGAGTCTCTGGTAACATGTGAAGAAAGCTGGATCTAATGTTATGATTCACAGAGACAAAGAGACAGAGTGCCCAGTGGAAACATGTGGACTCCCCAAGACCCCAAAAGGTCCAACAGAGCTTTCGATTCGATTCATTAAGTAAAATAAAAACACATTTATCAATAATCATTAGTTTACGTTGGCAAACCATGAAAGAAAGCAACTTGTTAAACTCAAATATAAGAAAATGTAAGATTAGAATTATTAGCCACAACAAAAGATGAAGTGATCTGATAGGGATGCTTCGTCAATTGTACATTTTCTTGGATTTTAAACACGAATCTGAATGATTTATGGTGAAATAAACTGTAAGTACGTATTTAATGAATCGAATCGAAATTAATGCATTAGAAATCGAAATCGAACCGAATCGTTTCAGCCCTACTATTTGGTACTTTCGTAGTTGTGTTAATGAAGTAATTTGCATATCTTAGTATATTTTGCATAATTCTTCTCAACATGGTAATGGTTTGTAAGAAGTTTCATCGAAATTAATGTTTTTGCAAGAAAATTAAAGGTTTGGGGTGTGGTCGAACCTTAAGCTAGTTTCTCATGGAAGGAGTGAGTGAGTGAGTAATTTAGGGTTTTATGTAGTTTTCAGCAATCTTTCAGCCACATCACCACAGTCTCACTAACATCATGTCGGTGTCGGGGCTCCTGTCTCTGGGCTGAAAGAGAGGTGCCGAGGCGGGAATCGAACCACAACCCCCAAGGCTGGCAGATTGCTGGACAGACGAGCTAACCACTGCGCCATCCATGCCCCTTTTTCATGGAAGAAATATTTATATTGTTTGTAGCAGAGCTTTCTCTGGACCTTAGCAACACTCCGGGACATAGATTTGTTCTCTCCTGGAAATAGTCCAAGAGAACACTTGAGATCACAAACTCGCTGTCCCAAAATGCAAACTATTTCAGGCATCTGACTGCAGAGGAGAGTGATTTTGGATTTGACATGGTTTTCAGCAATCTTTCAGCCATATAGCCACGGTGTCGCCAACATCACGTCATTGTGAGGCTCCAATCTCTGGGTTGAAAAAGAGGTACCAGGGGCTCGAACCATGATTGCCAAGACTGCACCATTTCGCACCCCTGGACTGCACAGGAGAAACAGAATCACTGACTGTTACATGACCGAATCAAGCTGCTTAGCTAACACATGGTATGCGAAAAATACAGAACATATACCATTGACCTGTCAATGGAATTCACTGTGGGAAAATCGCCATGCCTCCAGTACATTGGAGCTCAAATCCATGATGGGTCCATGTGAAGAAAAATTGAAATTTTTCTCGTAAAATTTACTGACCATTTTTCAGCCTGTAATTATCCAGAATTTAACGAAAATTCGCCAGTTTAGTATCTTGGTACCCTGGAAAACTGCTCACATAGTCTCAAAATCATTCTACCCATTCAGACAAATCGCTACAAGGAGCGATCGACAATTCCACAATCGGCCCACTGCATACCGGGTGCTGATAAAAATTTAATGGTTAATTAAAAAAACATTGAAGCGATAATTTTGTTTGTGCATTCCCTGTCCACATATCGCATGTCAGCTAAATGCAGCTTCAGATGTTGGTTGAATACACTTCATTATACGTGAAAGTTTGTTGACATGTCTTTTCAAAAAAGCAGTCGAGAACTCCGATGTAATGGAGATCTGAACTCTCACTCATATTTCTCCGCACCATCCCACAATCCTTTTCAACAATACACTTCCTGATAGTCAAGTGTCAAGGGCAAGTAAATCTTCTTTAGTATAAACTTTCACATCTTCCGACAACAACTGTTCTCGAATTTTCTCCAGTTCTGGATTTGTTGGAGGTAAAATGTTCTCCGGGCGAATAAATTCCTTGTGTTTCTGGAGATGGTCTGTTTCTCCAGCACTGAGCTGCGCTTTCTCCGATTCCAGTCGCGTGATAGGCGCACTTTCCGGACGTATTTTCCGAACCCTGATGAGCTGATCCAGAGTCGGGTCAACAGCACTGATGTTAACTTTGGACCTTTCCTTGACCTTAATGAGAGTCTGAAAATAAAACAATAATAATAATGTGGATATTTATGTTGCACCAAACTCCACTCAAAATGTGCATGCTCACAGCACTCTACATTATAGCTAAAATGCATAGAATTATCGATAAACGGACCAGTCATTATCACAAAATATGCGGGCACTGTAATCTGATAATGGCCCGATGATTGCTAATTTGCATAGATGATCGGGCC
>JAUELE010242175.1:0-11317 GCA_031471655.1 Diodora aspera | reverse complement strand
TACAATAAGAGCGAATGGTACGTATTTTAGGTTTTTGACCGATTATCCAGACGCAACTTTGATTATGTCCCTTCAAGACAGACAATTTTGGCAAGGGGGACGCCATTCTGACACAGGTAAAAATGGTGGCAAACGACTGCTCAGGAATACATGTCCTCTCTAGCTGTGTCTGAGGTTGGTCTTGACCATCGATGCATTTAAAAACAGCGATTCATATAATGATCGATATCTATAATATAAATTTCACGTTCTCGAAACTGGGTCAACAACAGGTAGGCTAATTAGTAACTAGCACAGAAAGATGTATGCCGGTGAAATCTGAACACTAATATGAAAAACAGCGGAATTAAATATGCTTATCACTAAATGTTTAGCTTAATTAAGTTTAATGTTGTGCGTGAAAAAAATGCATGCACGTGACAATTTGTTTGTGCCACTAATTTGTAATTACATGTCAGGCCTTTTATTTTTTCTCTCTGTTATGTGAAAAGTCCTCATGAGAAACATCAGATAGGATAGACAGGGATGAGTCCAGGATTTGTGTCGAGGGGGGGGCACAGCATAGGTCATTAATACATATAATGTTGTAGAAAGGTTCACGGGTTTGTCCCCTGGAAAATTTGAAAAATTGAAATGTAAAATGGTGTGATGTGCATGAGTAGCGCTGTGGTAGTCGATCCAGCTTCGGCGGTTGTGGGTTCGACTCCCGCCCACGTACCACCTTAATCAGCCCAGAGATTGACCCGTGACAATGACACCGACGCGGTGCAGGGGCCACCCTGGTGATATGGTTGAAAGATTGCCAACAATTCCAGGTAAAATCCCTAATCATTGCCAAAAGCGCGGTAGTGACGCTCGACGAGTTTGTGAAAAATGTCCAATAACCCCTCCCTGTGATTGTTTACACCGCAACGCGGGTAGCGATCTGTCTACAAAGGAAAGACGAAATTTTCACAGGTGAAATGTATTTGCAAGATTTCTGTTGGATAATATACGCTGACTTTAGGCTGTGTATGCAGACTGTGTGAATTTAGCCTCGAAGACTGAGGGCCACGCCTCGGAAATACCCTAGACGAGAAGCTGGATCGATCGATTGCAAACATGTCGTTGTTATTCGATCGTCGCTCAAGTATGCGCTTGCGCATTCTCGCATTTCAAAACATTGTAGCGTGTTGCTTTTTCCTGCTCTTAACACTGATGTCAGCATTTCTTGCCAGCTTCGAGATACTGCCTTTCTTTTACTCCGATCGCCCTTCAACGCTGCTGACGCATAGATGCGTCTTATGTTTCTTGTTCGCAAACGTTATTGGAAACTTTCTGTTGTGTGTCTGCGTATCAACCAACACCCGGAAGTTAGGGAGAATTCATTATCGTCAAATCGAAGACCGGTGCACCGCCTGTGACCTCCCGCGTCCTCCACGATCTCAGCACTGCAAGCTATGCAAGGCGTGTGTGTTGAAACATGATCATCATTGTTTCTTTGCGGGGGTTTGCATCGGTTATTACAATCAGAAACATTTTGTTATGTTCTGCTTCTACGTGTTCACTGGATCATATTATATTATGACTTTAATTGTGAAATATTTGCATTCCGTCTTTGATATGCAATTCCTAGGTCTGCAAACTTTCGCTACATTATTGTTCGACCTGTTCCGCGACCTGTATGCGGGGAATGTTATGTCCGGATATTACTACTTACTCGTGGCAGTCATGTACGCCTGTTTAGTAATAGGGGTTCTGTCCACGGGATTTTTTCTCTGGCAAATGGTCATTATATTTTGTGGTCAAACCAGCCACGAGGCATGGGTCAATGACGTCACGTATTCGTCAACGGTGTGGAGGAACTTCGGGGATGTGTTTGGGCGTTGGTGGCCGCTGTTGATTTTATTGCCGCTTCCCCTGCCTCAATATAATGACGGTGTTTATCCTAGAAAGAAATGCCCGTAAACGGGGGCGGGATAGCGCAGTGGTTAACGCGTCGGCCCAGCAATCTGCAAGCCTTAGCGGTTGTGTATCGAGTCCCATCCGCGCGCTCTCTTTCAGCCGGAGAGACAGGAGCCCCGACACCGACGAGATGTTGGTGAGAGCGTGGTGATGTGGCTGAAAGATTGCCGAAAACCACGTAAAACACTAAATCACTCACTCACCCAAACTCATTCACAACGTTGCTGATTCCATTGCCTTTAGACACTTCTGTACAGAGAACAATGACAAAACTGCAATGACGTCAAGAACGTGTCCATTTCTAAAAAATAACTTAACTATAATTGCTATCATCATGTGTACCTTAAAAGGCCAATGATAATATTCAGGTCTTTCGCGAACGGAAAGATTCAGAATATGTTCAAAAAAGCCATACGAACATATAAATTAATAATTCACACTGCTTGCCTGACTACTGACTGTATTCACCATTACGGTCACCATCCACACGACATGTTATGATTCAAAGGTCAAACGTTACCTGGGTATAATAACAACCTAAGGACAACCTTTATTGGTGTGAGTATTTGTGATGCTGCAAGTACCTCCAACATGGCAGCAACTATAAGTTACTGTTACGTTATTGGTAGTTGTGACGTCATGTGAAGTCTATCTATATGTGAATCCTGCAAGATGAACGACAACGTCGTAAAAGTACCCCTTGGAAGAACAAGATGCTTCTATGTTACTTCCATGTACACTCCAAATGTAAACAGTTGTTACTCGTAAGCAGAAAACATTTCCTAAGTTACCACCTATTATTGATTTAAAATCATATCCTTGATGTGCCAAGAACATTGAATTACGCATGTGAGCTGATCAAGCAGTGTTTTTACGAGTAAAATTCGGGAGAAAAATGTTGTTGTCGGACACAAGTGTGTGTACACGGAATTGATTGAGAAATTACAAGTGCTATTACAGAAACATACTGACCATAGTAGTTCCCTCCAGTGGGGAAACGTTGGTCTTGTTCATTTCTGCTTCTATTCCAAATTGGCTCTTGACAAATCGGATTACAATGCAGGTATTATCGGAGTGGGTTACATTAAATATGCGTTATGTTTAATCCAGAGGATTGCAGTTGTAGGAAGCCGTCATCGCACACATTTTGATGGAGGGAGATCGATCCATTCACCTATTTGTTTGCATGTGGTAAGGTCAATGTCATCAAACGATCCTTCCAACCCACTGAACGGGGTATTCGAAGTGGTCAACTTGACGTCTATGATCTTCAAAAAACCAAAGACTAGTCCACACACGTGTGTTGTCTGTGCAACAGACAGGAAGTAACAACATAAAACCATTGGATAATAAATGCATTTTATTAATTTCCCACCTTGAATTTGACAAGGTGTTTGTTTGGTTATCCGTTGTTGCATTAAATTGCAGTGGTTTTGTTTGGAAATATAGACAATCGGTGTTGTAAAACACTACACGCGACATTAACGACCGATCGGACTGTACGGCTTCAGACCAGTGGCAACGCATGTCAAAAGTTCCTCATGCCAGATCTTGTTATCTGGACACGTTAATGCGTAGCCAACGCCGTATTGACTGCATTGAATGTACATGTGTGGGTTGGTTGGATGGGGATAAAAGAAGACGTCATTCTTGTGCAGGGAATTCGTGCACGGATTTGGTACAGTATCATCTGTTTTGTCCGAGGGAACCATGACCACATCCTTAGGGAGACAAGTCAGGTCCTTCTGATCCCAAATGTTCCCATTTTCGCAATCCTTAATGAAACCCAAGGGCGGCCAGTTGGTGCAGTGGATGTATTTTGTTTCATCAGATGGATAGGGGAAGAATAACCGCCCAGCGTTGATGTTCTCCGTCGTACAAGGATTACGGACGCCTAAGAACATGACACTAGGAGTAGTAGTTGTAGTTGTAGTTGTCGTTGTAGTAGTGGATGCTATGCCTGGGATACAGTCACCTTTGTTGGATTCATAAATATGCATGTCTCCACACCAGAACGAAAAGACAGCGCCGCTGGTGTTACAAAATATGAATTTGGTCTGATCAAGAGGATGATGTCGAAGTTCCATCATTCCAATGCCACATGGGTTCGCAAAGGCGTCTGTAATGTAAAGATTGAAGATAATATAATTCCCTTATTTGCAATTATCTGATTTCTAAACGTGAGAAGATGAAATGCCTGTTCATACAATTCAACTAATCTTACGTAACGTTTGTAGATATTTACATTTGGGTCAGAGCTAGAGTACCGCGTGATCATAGGAGAAATTAAAACTGTACATATATGTTGATGAGTCCAAGTTCATTGGAAATGACAATCAACTTGTGCGAAATCATAACTACATATAGAGACACCATATCAAGCGCACATACAGAGCGTACTCACACTTTGGTGCTAGCAGCTGGTAGATACGTCCGTACACTTTAATCACAGAACACGGCCTTGGAACATCGTCTTCTACACAGGTGACCAGCGTATCTGAGAAAGAGAACATACATGTACATAGACTTTTTGATTGCAGTAAACAATTATATCTTACAGGTTTGTTTGACCGTGCATCAGATTTAGATCTGCTTATTACAAAACCTAATTTGCTAACTACATACATCAATACATTCCCTACTAATCGGGGTATTAGTTATATTTGTTCTGTGTATCGAGATATACTTACGACTTCAGCAAACACTGTCACTTAAGAATAGAAAGTCAGAAAGTCCGGCTATATATGAATTTTAAAAATGATTCGAGTGGAGGAGTATTTTATTTCTATCCCTCTAATTATATAAGCCCAGTATACTGGGAATTGTACCCACTCGGTTTCACCATTTTCACACTTCCGACTTCGATCGTGAAGGAACCTGTGCAGGTAGCAGAACGGCCCGAGGAAGGTATGCTTATGTAAACAGGATTTCTCTCATTGTCAATCAGCACAACGGAAGCCATACCTCGCTGAGCAGTACTGTAACAGAACGGTTTAAATGAGCATGGCCCATAAATACTCACATTGTGTAAATGCAGTGACACTATCTTATGCACGCTGTTGCATAGAATACATGATTTGATAGGATTTATGAAACGAACTGCAACGTTTAAATGCGCGGTTGAATTAACAGTAAGTTCCGTGTTAGTGAATCGATTAATACATTAGACACAGTATTAGGAAATACAATCATTGCAAAGTAGTGTACACAGTATAACATGTTAAGGGCAAGACGTAATGTATGTTGCCCCTTTATGTGTTCACTATTGAATTGTGAATAAAAGTAAATAAATGCAGTATTTTCCCTGCCAGGTATTAAGATGCGGAGTTAAGATAACAAACATGCTTGCAAGCATTAGGTCAGTTCAGAAATGTTCAACGTGTGTAAGAAGTGATGACAACCAGTCCCTCAACTTCCTGTGCAACCTGGGCATAGAACTGTTTGTAAGCGAGCTAATACCTCTGGAAACTGCTAACGGCCTGGCTTGGTGCCGGATTAGTAAGAGAACCGTAGATGTTAACCTTTCCGTTGTCAACTGTTATCTGAATTCAGATATGATATAATTACAAATAATACAGTTGTTATTGGGATTGCATCCACTCGACAATCAATAACATCAATGTTACACTTTTAAATCACCCAAACAGCATCAAAATGCTATTATAAACTTGAAATCTTGTGTTGTAAAGTGCACGTGGCCGCATTCTCTCGGTTGATCTCTCTGTACATTGTCTAACCACTGAAACTGATCTCTTTTAGCTATGAAAGCTGTTATTATAAAAACTGAAGCAGATCTATGTTTTACTGCGATGACAATTTCTTTTTGTTCTAAAAGCAGCCTGCATTATTGCGGTAGTGCTAGATTAATGCGGTAAATCGAAAGTTTCATCATTATAATGAAGAACCGCTTATTTGCCCAATGGTCGTATATTTCAAGCAATGGTACTTGGATTCGCATCGCCCACTCTAATGTCCTTCTGCAGACACGTGAAGACATATCTGTTTACATCGACATACATTTGAGTCAGTTTTTCACTCTACAAGCTGAACATTTGAACATTTTAATCGGTGCTTATAGCACCTTTGTCAAGCGCCTGTGAGCAGCCTGACTGTAACTAGCGCTATATAAATAGATTATTATTATTATTACTTACCGTTACTTGTGTCTCCCTACCCTTCGAGTCTACTTGAAATAAACCACCCTTTGAGCACGGAAACTTATAGGAACCCGTCGTCAGAAATGTTGGAGCTGTAAGGAATAGCACATGAGGATTGTTTCTGCACGAATTGAATTGCATCGATTATAACATACGGCTTCTCATTCATTGTTTACAAGTGTAGTCCAGGCTAAAGTAGATGAATGGTGCGATTGTTACATTTAGACAAATAAGAATAGTTTTGATATGACATCCATGTATTCCAGCTTAGTTTCAAAACGTGAGATATTGTGGTTGGTGTGTCATCCTAGAAAAGTGCCAGCCTTGGCGGTCTTGGATTTGCATCGCCCACGGGTACTTCTCTTTAAGCACGGCGATTGAACCCTGAGACCGAAGCGATGTAGCTGACGCTGTAGCGATATGGCTGAATTATTGCCAAAAGGCAATGACATCCAAAACATTCACCCACGCTCATTCAACACGTGGGAATTATCCCTCAAGTACTTACTTTCACATGACACTTTTTGAATTTCGCTGACGAGAGAACCAAGGTCGGCGTAACCAGCGAGTGTAATCGTGTGTGTACATTTCGGGGCCGAGGCTATGTTGACCAGTTCCTCTTTTCCAATAAGACTTCCTACCCCAATTGAAAATATAATGATGCCCTTGCTTTGAGCACGTGCTGCAGCAATTTTTGTTCTGATTGTGTGAGTCGACTCTCCATCTGTCAGCAATAATATCACCTTAGATGTTCCGTCCCTTGAGCCCGAAGTCGAAGTGAACAGAGTGTCTGAGGCGTAATCCAAGGCAGCATCAGTGTCTGTTCTGCCTTCTGGCTTCTGAATTCCTGCAATCGCTTTTTTAATTGCAGCCTTGTCTGTGTATCTGTTAAAGTTAAACTCGGACTTATACCCAGTGCTGAATGTGCCAAAAGCCACTCGGACATCATCGGGGCCCACCTTGAAGTTATCGACGACCTTACCGGCGAACGCTTTAGCATTTTCAAAATCGTTTATCCCCAGACTAGAGGATCCATCAACAACAAACGCCAGATCCAGATTAGTACGTGGACAAACTGAAAGGTAATAGAAAAAGCAACCGATCTTTAAGAGGATCTGATACAATATTAGCTTATGCCAATTTCTTAAAGGAGAATTAAACAAGTCAACAACGTTCAAAACTCTACACTGACGTATTACTTAGGTTAATATAGCATTAAACGTTCGACATACACTATTAACTAAATACTTTCGAACAGCCCAATTACTATTACGTTGATTAGGAACTGTCACCATTTTTACCATTGATGCAATATGTTTACGAAAATATAGAATGTTCCTGCCTGTTAATGTACAGATAAATTTCGCTAGGTTACTATGGGTGATTTTGTTTTTATTCCTGTTCAAATATAAAAACACCCTAGGATACCTCTGAGAGGTGCCATGAAAGTTTATGGATAGATCATCGTTAATGTGGCAAAAGGTAAGAAATACAACTGTGAAAGCATTTGATACATTCTGACGATTTCGTGATAAGATGGGCGACAAGACGGGACTCCATAGGAGCCTCAAACATCAGAGTTTGACCAATTCCTATTTTACTATCACTACCTTTGTTGAAGCTTTCTGTGCCGTGTACATAAGAATAAATAGCTTGTGGGTTATTGTTGAAGTATCTTCTGTAGAACTGTCCTTGTTCTTCAATTATACGAGGAACATTTTCTTGCAGTGTGGTAATGTACAGCGCAGCTGCCAAACCGGAGTAGATAGGACTTCGCAGTTGAGACCATGTCACTGTGCTCCAAGTCACAGCAAATTTCTGGTTGACCTTAGCTATAAGCGTTGACAAGCTACTGGACGTTTTGGTTTTTTCAAACTTGTCCTGGTCAATCTGAAGTGGTGGAATAAAATTAATCAAAGTCAGTAAAATGAAAACAATGAACTTACTTTGCACTAAAAGAATAAAAGGTATTTACATATTTGCTTCTGCGTGTACAGACGAGATGAATACACTTCAGTAGAGCAAATGAACAAAAGAAATACGACGAAACGGATTGAGCTCTGTAAAACGTTTTACTGAAAGGTCACTATCTCGAGCATAACCCAACAATTGACGGAAGTGAAAGCAAAAGAGCGACAGTGTTCTTGTCCTCTGGACAAATGGGTTCAGTGGTTGCCCTTTTTGAGTTTCTGATTATCAGGAAGAGGAAGCCAAGACCTAGTGCTATATGAACTTACTTAAAATTAAACGCGTCCGAACAACAAGCAACTTCAAATGTAACATGATACCAAATTGCTCGTCTTATGTTCATGTTCCGGTATGTAGGCATGCACGAATGCGTTTTATTTAACCTCAAGCTACTTTCATGAGGACGACAATTGTGCACAGATAATTATGCACGTTTAACTTATCATACAGGTCAGTTGCAAAACGCGTTTTGTTCTGCAAGTAAGGATGTAACTAATTTGACGTTTTATAAGGTATTTGAATTGCCTCACCTGCCATATTCCACCATCATAACCATTCCTATATGTTCTTGGATCATCACCATCATGGGAGACGACGAAGGCCATACGTCGGAGAAAAAGCTTAAAGTCAGGAAAGAGACAAGAGTTCCTTATTCTGTTGACGACAGCTTCCACAACATCAGAGCCATGAGCACCAGGGATTCGTGCCTGATCCTGGGCGCAGGCACAGGAAAGCAAGGAAATTGCCAAGAGCACTTGTAACATATTGTATTAATTAACAACCTGAATTAATATCACCCGCCAATGGATTGAAGTTTTAGTGTGAGATGCAACCATATATATGCATGTATCTCTGATGATAAATTACATGTCAGAATCCCACATTTAGAGATTGTTTGGTCTCCAACATCGGCACACCTTCCTTCTTCCTAGTACGCGGGATGGTTTATATGTTTGTACCGATTTCGTGGTCGTTATGATTATTTCAGAGTGCCGCAAACGTTTCAGGAAGCATGTATGAGATTGCTTATTTCAAGATTTCTGTCTTACTAAGATATATAAACACGAGCTTTTGAAATCTAGTTAAAAATCTTACCTATTTGTTAATATATTACTTCCTGGGTTAGATAACAACACTTTTAGATTAAGTTTGTATTCTTATCAACAAGATTCATAAGTAAATAAGTGAAAATGAGACATCAGTGTCTATAGTGCCCTTTCTTAAATTTAACTTATTTATATCTTTCGTTTTTCAATCAGATGTTTTTTGCACGGTTATGTAATGCCAATGTTATTGCCATTCGTATTCATCATTTCTTTAAAGAAGGGATAACACCGTGGATAGCGTGTCCGCCCAGCTTTCCTAGTTGTCATTTCAAATCTTGGTTGAGCAGTCAGATATATCGCTGTTACGCTCATTCATCTATGAAATTGAAGTCCTGAAATCGTGATTATGTCATTTCATTATCGATATCGCTTGTTGTGACAAATATCGCATTCATCAGATATGTAGAAGCATTGTATTACCTCGCCGGGACGAATGTCACATTCCCGGGCCGTCCGTGGACAGCAGGTTAAAGTTGTGTGTAAAAAAGAAGATCCCAGTAACCTTTGTTGCGAATGAGATACGGTTGTGATTTTTTGGTGGTAAATACATTAAAGAGTGAAAACGTCATTCTGGTCATACTGATGAATAGCAGTGAGACCATCCTTGCTCGGAGTTAACTCTAAAGACCTGTTAAAGTAAATGCTTGGACCATAATGGAGTGTCCGTAACGTGTATGGCATCCCCGTGTATGTTGACAACGCTGATCCATGCCCATTATCAGCCGACGAATGTGTTGTGGAAGGCGCTGCCACTCCTCTTCCAAGGCCGCCTGAAGCTCGTCCAGCTCCCGTGGGTGTACCACTCGTGCCGAATCCGCACGTCATAACATGTCCCACACATGCTCAATTGGATTGAGGGCATGTGGCCGGGCAGCCATTGCATTCTTTCAATTGTTTTCTGCTCCAGGTAATCTGAGACTACCCTGGCACGGTGTGGATGAGCATTTCATCCATCCATAGGAACAAACTTGGGCCAATGTCACCTGCAAAAGGTCTGACGAAGGGAACCCCGTGGGGCTTCCGGGAAGTGACGTGGTGTCACGTAGATAGAATAGGTCCCCAGTAACCCAATGCTTATCGTACAAGGCGACTAAAATGGGGATTTTTTGCTTTCACTTTCCTTTCTATCGATCCCTTTTGTTGGCTGTCTTTTCACTCGATGTGTGCATTGCACATCACGTTGCGTTATGGCTGAAATATTGCCCTTGCAACGTAAACCATCACTTCAACTCAACTGACGATGGGATCAAGGATCTCATCCCCGTACCGAACTCCGGTCCACATCCCCCGTTTAATGACATGCAGGGTTTGTTTCCTTGAATATGCCACCCCAGACCATAGCTGACCCCATCTTCCTACCACCCACCATGGTATTATCTGTCATGTTCGGTGATATGTTGCCTGTGGAATCCTTCTCCAAAACGTCTCCATGTCTTTGCTCTTCGGTCCGTGTGATCCAAGCAGAAACGAGACTCGTCAGTGAAAAGCACTGGGCTTTCCAGTCATTCAGGGTTCATGTCACATGTTGGTTTTCCAATTGCAAACGCTCTTGAGCATGACGTTAGGTTAAAGGCACTCGCAGAACTGGTCTACGAGACCTCAGTCCAGTGTCATGAAGACGTCGACGCACTGTGTGGGTAGAAACACGTACAACAGAAGCGTTATGCAATTCATTTCGCAGTTGCGTTGCAATTTGCATTGGATGACGTCTTACCTGAAGGACCAAACATTTATTATGAGCTGGTACAGGTGCGCTTGTTGTCGGGCTACACTCCCAGTGTTTTGGTAACGATGCCACATACGGGACACCGCGCTCTGTGAAACATTTAAAGTTGTTGCACCTGTTCTTGCGTAGCATCTTCCTCCAGCATTCCTAGCCCCCTTACCATGTTTTCAGTACACAGACGCCGTCTTTGGGATTGCCGGTGCATAACGTTTCACATTTAACCATAAAGACACAACATTTGAGCAATGCAGACGGTCCACTGCGGTTGCTTTCAACTCTAACTGACACTTCTTTCAACCTGCACATTGTTATTTCCGATACACGTGACAATCATGCGCATTTCATTAAAGGGACATAATCAAAGTTGCAGGTACGCCAATCGATGTTCAGAGCTTGTCTTTCTGTTGATAGAGTAA
>JAUELE010242164.1:0-11317 GCA_031471655.1 Diodora aspera | reverse complement strand
CCTTGGCGGTTGTGGTTCGAGTCCCAGCCGGGTGCCTCTCTTTCAGCCAGGAGAGACAGGAGCCCCGACATCAACGTGTTGTTGGTGAGACTGTGGTGATGTGGCTGAAAGATTGCCGAAAACCACGTAAAACCCCAAATCACTCACTCACTCTTCACAAAAAATATTGGTTTACGATTACATCAAAAACTGCCAATGTAATTAACAGTTGTTATATAGAAACAAATAAAGGAATGAGGTTACATACGAGGTATTATGTTTTACTTAAAATGCAGTTTGAACATCCCGCATATTTTTATCAGCCATGAACATATGGAGTATTAGTATCTGGTGTGTCTTTCATAACTCGGATGACCCCTTGATATCGACTTGAGATGATTTTTCAATTATCAATGTGTCCAACTAAGTGTTCCTTTATTTCTTTCCGTATATCAGTATATAAGCTTATAAATAATAATTATTGTAAATAACTGTAATAACTGTCGCACCAACTCTACAACCATGCACACATTCGTTTTTACAACTATCACATTTGTCATTCTTGCAGACGTCCATTACATTGAATCAAATATGCTTTGCAGGGGTGTGGAAATACCAATTTTCTTCACTTGTCCACGGACAAGTAAATTGCCCAAATCTACTTGTCCGCAGCCTAAATCTACTTGTCCAAATATTAACATACATGCTAAATGTTTGGAAGAGATCTGGTGACTGGCTAAAGTTTCCTTTCTTTCAACAGATTTACCAATATAAAGTCCTGAAGTTGAGTCTGCAATATGAGGATACATATGCGATTAAAGTGCAGAAGTGTACAGTCCCTTCGTGCTTGTCGTCGGCTCGTAACCATGTAGACTCTTGCAGCCAGCTTGACCGAAATCTTTGAATGAATTTTTAATCATAGTCCCTATATCACGCATAGATTTGGATTTTACTATACTTGGTCACCATCAGTTTTTTTTCCAGACTGTCCCGTCTCGTCTTTTCTGATTACAAACTTATCCATGCTTCCAAACTAACGTGTATGACAGCGAGGTAAAAAGAAAGTTCATTTACAACGCCGTGCATTAATTTAAAGCAGTATCACAATGTTGGGAGTTTCCGCAACGCTTCTAATTCAAAGAATTGTACTATTAGTAGATCAGCTTCCACGAATTTAACCACGCTTGCACGTAGAAAGGACACAGCGACACTCGTGGGGCATCTAATACTCGCCGTAAGCGCAGTTTCGTTAATTGATTTTAAAACGTAACTGAAATGTTCTACTTGTCCGCGGACGACTAGCGTGAAAAAATTAACTTGTCCGTATTCAAAATTCGGGCATAGTATTTCCACACCTCTGCTTTGGTCTGTTGATTTATTTGCTGTTATCGACGACTTTTGTATCAAAATCACAAAATGTCTTGGAAGTACAATTTTAAAGAAAATATATAATATACTAATAAGAGGGCTGTAATTAATAAATTCATTCAGGGGGGAAGGAGAGCCTTTCTAAAGCTCACCCCAGGGGCCAGGGTGGTAGTTATCCTGCCATTGTGCACAGGTTATGACTTAAAGACGATTGGCTTTCAATTTCAGAAAAATCTGGGAAACGGAAGACTCTTGTTGAAATGACAGAAGAAGATGTAGTACAATTAATGTCTCCTATTTTCCAAAAGCTTGGCCTTGAGAAGAAATTTCAAATTGATTTCAAAGAGTTGCAGATTGATGGACAAGCGCTGTTGCTAGTAAAGGAGAAGCACTTGAAGGAATTCAGCCCCGAAGACTTACCTCTTGGAAAAAGATTGAAATTGATGCAAGAAATTCGTCTGTTACAAGAAAGCAAAGATGTTTGTATAAGCCCTCCTGCTGTTTCACCATCAGCTGAAGAAACACATAGTTTTCCCAAAGAAAACATGATACAAGAACACTTCCGAAGGTTTGACACGCCAGTTGGACCAACAGACAAGTACAGAAGAGGAGGTTTAATTGAAACCACAGGATTTGCAAGAGAAAATAAAATCAATCCAGTGAAGATGTTTTTAACTTTTGGCGAGGAGGAGACCGATCTGTATGAAAGGATTGCCAGGGAGACTGTCATGTTTGGATCTGCTTGCATGAATGACAGATCCAATGGTACACTGTACGTGGGAATCAATCCTACAGATGATCATCAGCAAGGGCAAGTTGTTGGTATTCATCTAGATAAACAGAAGTGTGAAGACATCACTCGACAGAAGATAGCAGATGCTTTCTATGAAGATCAGCATGACATTGCCTTTCAGGCAATTCGTTCTACAAAATTTATTGAAGTTGTGGACCCCATATTAACAAACTGCTGGGTTGTAGAAATTGATGTTGTTCCACAAGTAGATCTTGTGAATGAAGAAGCCTTTTTTGTGAGAGGAAAACCTCTGCAAAAGGAAGCAAACCACAACTTGTTTAGACTGGTTGATGGTACATTAAAACCAATGCCTGACAAAGAAGTCTTTGACTTCATGAAAGAAAAGAATCAACTATCTAAGATAAGAAAGCAGCAGGAGTTAAAAGCTTGTGATTCTGTCATGAAGACTGATCTGAGGACAAAACTGCTGAACCTTTTTACAGGGGGAAGTGAAACAGTGGAGGATGAAATCTATCCCGTTGTATTTACAAGTCCACTGGATACTCACATGGATGCTGAATTCATCAGAGAAAACCTGTCATTCATTCAGTATTTAGATGCAAAGGTCTTCTTTGATTTCGACTCCAGCAGTGATGAAAAGGGCCTCTATCAGTATTTGGCCAATGAACGCAAGCAGGTGTACGAGGCATATATTACAGAAAATTTTGATACAGCTGCAGAAGAGTATTCAAGTAAATTTATTGAGGGTTTGAAAATGTCACCCAATCAGTCCTGGATGTTTTGCAATGGTTATAATACTCTTAGGAAGCAAGAAATGAATGCTTTTGACTGGAAACAAAAACGGTCTGATGGTTTCAAAGAAGCTCTGAAAGTCTTCCACTCCAGCATTCCTCTTGGCCGAGGAATAGTTCTCATCTTCCTCTTTTCTAAAAATTACAATGCTTTGTTGGAAGCTGCAGATGAGGTGATCATGAAGTTCAAGGACCAGTGGATGGTGATTGCAGAGACAGAGGAAATAGCTGATTTATGGAAAGCTGAAATGGTAAGAAGAAACATAGCCTCAAAAAGGTCACTTGAGAGTAGATGTGTCCTAGGAATGCCGTGGAGTCATGTTAGTTCGACCTTCAGACAGATTATCAATCCTAAAGAAACTGCCGCTTGTCAGCTGTCGACATACACAGGAGCCTTTTATACTCTTAGTGAAAGAGAGAGAATTGACATGAATGATCTTGACATTCTCAGCAGTAAAGAGTGTGAGTTTGACGACAACTTGGGCGACAGAGAGTCAAGCGAAGCTGTTCGAAGAAAAGTAGAAGAGAAATTTTTTCGTGGTGGACAAGCTGAATGGATTAACTTTTGGTTTGGGGGTGATCATGTCTTGAAACGAAAGCAACATAAGACTCTTATGAACAAGGTTGAAAGTGCTTTGGCGAAAGCAAGTGATGACGACGAGCGTGTTAATGTGGTAACCCTAATGCACCAACCTGGTGCTGGTGGAACAACAACAGCAAAACAAATCTTGTGGGACCTCAGAGAGAAATTCCGTTGTTGTGTTGTCAGAAGAATAAGTGAAGAAACTGTCTCCCAGATTACAAAACTGAGAAACATTCATGAAGGATCTTCACGAAAGCCTCCTCTGATCTTGTTGGATAATGAAGATGAGGAGAAAGTTCAGCATCTTATTCTGCAGCTTGAGTATAATGCAAAGATGGCATTTAGAAGTGATGATCGCTTTGATGTGTACTGTGTCATCCTTAGATGTGTTCGCTGTGTCAATTTTCCAGTTTCGAATGATAGGGAAATGATTGTTCTCAAGCATGAACTTCAGAAACATGAACTGGTTTGGTTTCAAAGAAAATATGACAATCTTGAACAAAAGTTCAATGAAGACAGAAAGGTGGACCCTAAACTTTTGATCACATTTAACATCCTGAAAAACAATTTTGAGCCAGAGTACATTAAAAGAACAGTGACAATGTTTGTGGCTGCGATCAGTGACACCAAAGATACAACTCTTCTTCGTTACCTTTCTCTGCTTAATTCCTATGATATAGACTTTCAAACAATTCCAGTGTCTGCATTCGATCCTATTTTTGCTCATCCAACAAAGAAGAAGAGAATTGTTCAGTTTGGACTTATTGACTTCAGTGCATCACGGACAAAAGGCTGGGAAACCTCTATGAGCACATCTCTGCGTGTACTTATTAACGAGTCTTCACAAAGAGGTGCACAGGGAACACAGTTAAAAACAATAAGAATAACCAGTGCCCTGCTTGCGAAAGAGATATTTGCATATTTCCTGCGGACAAGTGACGACACCATAAGCAGCATCTTGTGTGATTTACTGTCTTCTCACATCTTTGACTTTATGAATGCCAGCACTGACAAAGTAATGACCATTGTGAAAAACCTTGTGAAAAAAAGAACAAGGCAGAGAGATAAGAAGTCGCACTTTTCTCCTTTCATAATGCAGATTGAGAAAGATGAAGGAGCAGACAAGGCAGCAGAGATATTTGTCAAGCTTTATCAGAGCAGTAAAGATCCAATGATTGCCCAGCAGATTGCAAGGTTCTACATCCACACGAAAAACTGGTCTGAAGCTGAAACATATGCATCATTCAGCATCACAAATCTTCCCAAAAATTCCTTTCTTTGGGACACCTATGGACAAGTATATCGATACCAGCTGCTGGAATATTATAACAATGCAAGGAATGGACAGAAGATAAGCAATGATGTTGCAAGAAAAATACTGGTCATTGCACAGAGAGCAATTGAGGTTTTCAGAAGAGAACAAGTTCTTAGTGAAACTGAAAAAAGTTTCGTCTCTAATCATGGTGGCTATTTTGGAGAGCTCAGAACAACATTTGTGTTGCTGAACACAATTTGTCGCTTTGATAGCTACATAAGTGGTGAAGACTTGCATAAATTTCTTGTTGATGAAAGCTACAAATCTAGAGCATTTTCTTTCCTTCATCAGCATGAAATGGATATGCTGAAATCGCTTGCAGAGTCTGCCTTTAGGACAATAAGGAAACTGGAAGATGAACTTGTTCAGATGAAGAGAGATTCAAGAGAAGAACCAAAACCAGAGTGGATGAATGACAACAAATCACTTCAGATACTTAAGGAGAATCTGAACACATATTTTGGAGAAGAGTTGGACCAGGTTCCAGAAGATCTGAGCATTGAAGATGCTTGCGAATACAGAAGACGCAGAGTGAAGAGAATGGGTGTCACATCCATACAAGGAGCATTGGACTTAAAATACAAAAATCCTGATGCTTCTGAACTCCTCACTGTCTTTGAATTAATGAAAGCCAATGTCAGCAGTGATCACTGCACAGTGTTCGACTTGGTGACAATACTAAACACTGTGGTTGCTCTGCATGTTGCCAAATCACCTTTTTCAAGTACTATTCCGTATGAAAATATACTGAAATGGAGTTTAAAACTCTATGATTCCAAGCAACCAGAGGAGCGACATTACCTTGAAACATACCTGTATCTGGTCATCTTTCATTTGCCTACAGAAGCAAGAAGGAAAAGAAAATTCATCAGTTTGTGCTCTGAAATCAAACTGAAAGAGGCTCTAAATAAGTGGCATCATGCTTTTCTCAGCAATTATCCAAAACAGGATGACACACAAAGCCTTGCTAAAAGGAAAGACACCACTTTATTTTTTCTTGGCAAAGGTGTTGGACTTGAAGAGGTTGTCTATCAAAGGGAGCTGATTCCTGGAAAGAAAATGAGAGATAATGCATTCTGGCAATCTGATCAGGCCAAGCAGCGTTTTCAGAGATTGGAGGGAGTCCTGTTGGTTAAGGGATTGGATGTTCAATTTCAGATGACTCTTCCTGGTGGAAACCAGTTCAGTCTCTCAATTCCAACATCACTCCCTATACGAAAGAGAGATATGTGGCAAAAGAAAGTCTTCTTTGTTCTTGGCTTCAGCTGGTCTGGTCCAAAAGCTTATGACATAACACTCGACAACCCTTCCAGTCACAATGTTCTTGATCAACTTAAAGTCGAAGTTCCCAAGACAAGTGTTTCTGGACAGCAGGATGTATACACCTGGACTTTGGACAAGATGGAGACGAAATTGTCTTCAATTTGGCAACTGTTAGAAAAGTTTTCTAAGAAGGATCGTTTGAATGACGAGGTTTGTCTAAGTTATGTTATTCCCAAACATGCACCTACCTTTTGTAAACTGCTTTATGCAGTCTGTGCTTGGCCAGTTGGCATATAGAAAATGTTAAATTTGATCTTGCATATGGTTAGCTGAACATATCACGTTACACCCCCGCCATAACGTAGTCAGGGATCAGCATGTCCTTCCGTCCCACACATTTTGTTTCGCTCATGGCACCTTCACTTATTGTCAAAATCCTAAGAAACTTTACACATGCGATGAGCAGGAGGTGAAGATATGCCTTTTGGATCAGTTGCATATCTGTGTGGTCATTTGTACTATAATGCACGCATGTTGTTCCAATCATTGGTGCTCATAGCACCTTCACTAATTTTGAGAATCTTATGAAACGATGTGCATGCGATCTGTTTTTCTTAAAAATGGCCCTTTCCCATTCAGTGTCAGTGTGCCAGTGGGGCGCAGTACTTACAGCTGGGACAACTTCCACTTTCCTCACACGTTTGTCTCTTTATAAGTAGAAATAAATATTTATGCATTAAAATAAACCATCACCACTGACTGTCTGCCGTTTGTTTACGTTGCTGGCAGAACTGTCCTGAGTTACGTCCCTTTCAATCATTCGACTCTTTCATATGATCTTAGTTATCTTGTAAATGTGAACGTTACACTACTAGGAAGGAGATAAGGCGGCAAATTCCGAATGTAAGTAGGTTGTGTGCCTGTCTGATTCCTCGAATGTAAATCGATGGTCTTACAATGCAATTTGATGGGACCCCATGACAACTACCACGAAATATAATGCCCAAGTCTAAAGTTCTCAAACAAGACAAAGCACAGAAAACACTTCATTCATTCAATCAAACAACTCCAGCTGTTGCAAATGATAGTTTATCAAATGGGTTTAGATATAGTGAAAACACATGTGGGGGTTGTGTCGTCTGCTACCGCTAGCACTGTCTCCTTCTATCTCTGAAAAGCTTCTCAGAGTGAGAATGCTTGATCAGAGATGGAAGGGTCCGCAGGGCACTCAAGATTTGGAAAGAAAGCAGACAGAGTAAAATTCATTTTGTGAAGTAAAACTCTTCCTAGTGTCTGTGTTGTGACAAGAGTGGTCTGGTATTCACATTTAGAAAACCAAATAAGGCTAGGTTACCATTGGACTTCATTTAAAAGTTTTTTTAACAGAAAAAGTACAGCCACAGACTGTAGTCCGATTCTTTCTGTGGTCTAATAATTTGTCATTAGTATTACTCGGACTGAATTTGCATTGTTATTATTAGTGCAGGCCTCCCAGTGAAACCTATAAAACCTATAAATCCTATAAATACCAATATTTTGGTCAATTGTAGATGTTCATATATAGTACACCGACAATATGAATAGGTGCACGAGACACTAAATTATTGAGTTGATTGTTGCAGATACTGGTATCTCAAGAACACTCTGCAAGTTTGTTTACTTCTTTTGCAACAATGAAGTACATATTTGGATCAAGACAGTTGTCATATTTTCAGTCAAACGCTTGTCCAAATAGCCTATTATGGCCTATATTGTATTAATGATATTGATCTATAAGACCTATCTTTTGTAAACTGAACCTATTTTTTTTTTAAATAGTTTTTTTCTTGTTTTGTGCTGGGAGGCCTGGGAGTGGACACTTTCAATGACATAAAACATGATTTTGATGTCACTTGTCAATGAAAATACCACACTACTAGTGGAATCATTAGTTTTCTTTATTATTCTGCTTTAATGTTATTCGTCTGTTAGATGACAGGGCCCCCTCTGTTTTGAGCATGGCCCCTTACGTTTGGAAATGGCCCCTTCGATTTCCAGATCAGGGGGCGAATTGAGCAAGTTGTCTTTCCCAATCCCTGGGGGGGGGTGAGGGCGGGTGAAGGGGGATGGGGTGAGGGTTGGGGTGGGGGATGATGGTATCTGAGAAGTATTCCTGTGAGGATGCTACCCTCAAAACTTTGAAACATATAACCTGCTGTCCACAAAACTTTGTCATGTAAAGGTAAAAATGAGGGAGGGGGAGCGATGGAGGTGGGGATGAGGGGTGGGGGGTGATGGTATCTGAGAAGTATGGCTGTGAGGAAGCTACCCTCAAAATGTGATGGTCGTACCTCAAAAACATTAAAAGTTATTGGGTTTTGAAAAAACTTTAACCTGCTGTCCACGGACGACACCGACGAGGAGGGTATCACAATACCTCTCCTGAGACTTGGTCCCGGCCAAGCTAAAAATGCTTGGGTATCTAATTAGTAAATGTGTAATGAATGCATGCATGCACTCCAGTATCATCAGGCATGCATCTGAGCTGTCAGAAATTACTATGATGTACTAACAGTCTGATTCTGAATAGCACAATCCCATGGCAACATAAATTTACACGAACCACAACCGCCAAGGCTGGCCGATCACTGGCTGGGCCGACACGCTAGCCACTGCACCCCCAAGGATTTGGAAACCACTGCACCATCCCGCACCCCCAAGGGTTTGTGAACCACTGGTCAAACGGTAGATGAACACAAAGGATATTTTTCTTTTTGCTTCTTTTTCTCTTCTCTCCTTAAATATACACTTTTCATTCAGCACTTTTACAACACATGTTTTATTCATTTCACATAAAAACATGAACTCGACCACTGGAATTTCCACCAGCCACAATGTTCCTTGATGGATGAATTGCGTTGAGTGAACACACTGATCCCAGATAATCTGGATTTTTGAAGACTTTCACTTGCTGGCAGTTGTCATCATACAGTTCAATCTGAAAACAACAGACATTTCAGATTATACTCAAAACATCCCCTGACTTGTATCTGACTTTTATAAACTAAACACACAAGCTCAAACATTGTGAACATGAATGTGTTACACGTGTAAAATAATAACAATGTTGAGTCCTGCATAGTGCTAACTCCAGGCATGTTAAGCTTGTTCAAGGCCCTCTGCATTATTACCCTGGTGTCACCCAAGCAGCCATCCTCGAAATCCAGGGTATAATTAACTCCTGTCTCCATCAGTCAAATACCCTGGACTCACTCCTATTCACGACGATTGTCCCTAGACTTAAACACAAAACGTCTTTACTTCGCCAAGTGTTAAGAGAGACACGCCACATGATTGGACGCAAGCTATGGAAGCTTCACCGATTTGTCAAAGCGCCCACCTCGAGTTGATCGTCATGAATATGAGTGATTCCAGGGTATATGACGGACATTGGCAGAGTCATTATCCCCTGGATTTTGAGAATGGGCCCCCTTGGGTGTATCCTGATCATGCAGTAGCATTACTTCTCCTCTACGTAATCCATAACTGACCTGTCTTGGTTTGTTCATGCTCCCCACGACAAACAGGTCATCGCGGGCTGGATGCCAGGTAGCTCGAAATTTGGTCAGCCATCGTCCCACATGGTTATTATGTCTAGAACAGAAGAAAATTGTTAATTGGCTTATCATAGTAAGGCTCTACAGGAACTTTTTCACTCACTTGCCATTTCGAAAGCAACCCCGAAAAAATATCTACTTGCCCAAATTTTCCAGGACAATATCTTTTATGAACTTTTATCTAGGTCAAAGAAGAATGAAGTAATAAAACGCAGTTGTACTTTATTGAGTTGATTAGAAATACTGTTTTACGTTGCAAGGGCAATTTTTCAGTCATATAGCAACGTGATGTGCAAGGTGCACATCGATCGAAAAGACCAAAAAGGGACCAATAGAAAGGAAAATGTTTGAGTCGAACGAAAGTGACCCAGCCGGGATTCGAACTTCCGACCTTGTGGTTGTGAGGCAGACGATCCACCAACTGAGCTACCCAGGCCCTAAGATAATTAGAGCGAGTGAGTGAGTGATTTTAAATGCTTTTCAGCAATCTTTGAGCCCCATCGCCACGGTCTCACCAACATCATGTTGGTGTCAGGGCTCCAGTCTCTCCGGGCTGAAAGAGAGGTGCCCAGACGGGACTCGAACCATAACCACCAAGGCTGGCAGATTGCTGGGCCGATGCGCTTACCACTGAACCTTCCCACGCCTTTAAGATAATTAGAAAAGAAATCCATAGTAATGAAGGTGAAAGCAAAGAACCCCCAATTTAGCCACTTTGTACGACAAGCATCTGGTTACTGGGACAATAGTCTTACTAAGTGATACCACACTCGCACAGGAATTATCAAGATAAGCACAACAGTCCTGGTCGGGTGTGTATGGTATTGTGTTCAATGTAATTTCTAGCAATCCCTGTGATCATGTGACAGAAGTGACCTAGGTGGGATTTTTCATTAATTTTCTGTCTTTTCTTTGATACCGCCATTCGTGAGCGTGGTCTTTATGATTGGTCATATTCCTACAAGCCAACCAATGCGCCACTTGGAACAGCATCCAGCAAATGTCACTTTCAAACATAAATATCCCATATTCCCACTTTTCTCCAACAGGGAATGTTTTGTTCAGGTTCGCATGACGTTTCGAAAGTCGATTTCGGCTGATTGCTAATTAATTTCTCACAACATGATGATCATTTTGCATCAAATGCTAATCTGAATAATTTTGGTTCGGAGATACAAACTGGAATTAAGATTTTCAAAACAAAAAAACACCCTGCCACATAACACTATACTTACGTTATACTTCTCTTCAGACAGAAGTCCCCAGTCAGCTTCGAGCTATTAAACACACTGAAACAACAAATTGTTTGTAGTGGAATTTTTTAACTGCAATGTGAAATGCAACTTTTCAGTTTAATAGAGTGAATGAGTGATTTTGATTTGACAAGGGTTTTGGTACTTTTCAACCACAGACACACCAATCTCTGGATTGAATAGACGGGACCCAGGCAGGATTCGAACAGCTAAAGCCGACATGGTACTGGGCTGACACACTAACCACTGTGCTATCCACCATACCTCAGTTTACTAGAACGAATGATGCACAGTAAAACCACGTTTCGATACAAAAATTATTGCCCCTTCAGGGGTGGAAATTTGCCATTTCCCGACTCCCGGGGAAAGTAAAACCACAAAGCGGGCAACAAAAGTCCTTACCGTAACTTGCCCG
>JAUELE010242153.1:0-11318 GCA_031471655.1 Diodora aspera | reverse complement strand
TTTTAGTTGCCTTGTACCACAAGCATTGGGTAACTGAGGCCCTATTCTATCTAAGTGACACCACGTCACTCCCCAGAAGCGCCACGGGGTGCTTTGCACTAGGGGCAGGGCCAAGCAGAGATTATTATGATAGGGAGAGATGTTTAGTTTCCTATGCCTTGACTCAGGGCCTTGACAAGTCTATGAGGGTCTCTGCCCTTTAGTGCCTATAGCCACTAATTGGGCCCCGCCAAAGAAGCCTCCAGTTGGGCCTGTGGCTCCTAAAACTGGCCCTGCCTGTCATTACTAGGGTATGTCTACAAACCCATTGGCTTCTGTGATGGTGACAATGCTGCCACCTGTTGTCCCACTCCAACAGCTCCTAGAGAATGGCCTCTTGACCTTGTAGATGGTGGAGGAGGAGATACTGAAAGAAAAGCACACAAATTATTAATGCATTCACCTTTCACCTATATCACCATGGTCCAGATATTTCATTTTCTTTTCAGCACTGCAGATCTTAGATATGGTCGATTTACTGAAGGAGGATAGCCTGTATCACAATTGGGACCTGGATGACTTGACGTGGTGAAGGTACCACTGGTACTGACTAATCAGAGTTGAGGCAATGCAGATCAGCATTGCATACAAGAAGATTGGTTATTGCAGAGATGTTCAGCTCCCAATGAGAGTATTCGAACCTGGAACCAATGCTTTACCAACCCAGCTTTCCCTTCACCCCATATCCCCATGATCTTAGTGCTCCAAATTTGACACCAACTCTTAACCCACATGCACTACTAACTGGTCCATATCATTATGCCTTACATAAGCAACACCTTCACTTGAACAAATTTACAGCAGATTTGTTAATAATACTTCCAATTCAACAGTCAAATTATTGATAGTTTTGGGGACATCTCACCAGCAGCTGTCAACAAGCCTTGTAGAGTATTTAACAGACACACTAACCACACTCAAGCACACAAACCGTGAACACTTACATATCGGGGGTGACTGAGTACTGTTCTGACGAGCAGCGCTGGTTGATGTAGATGTTCCGTTGGTGGCACTGGAGTTGGTTCCGTTGGAATGTACTGCTGTTGGGAAATCGTCAAACACAAGGTTCTCTAGCCGTCGTCCAACCTCTGATTGTGACTGAAGCAGAGGCAAATGCAAAAGGTCAAGCTCAAGGAGTAATCTTTCATTCATCTTTGTATCAAATTTTTTCAGTTAAATCAACAGCAGATAAAGACTATTATTAAACATATACAGATCCTCTGCTTCACAAATGTAGTTTGATACTAAAACAGTACCCCTCATGGTGCAGTGGTTAGCGCATCGGCCCAGCAATCCGCCTCTCTCGGCAATTAAGTGGTTAGAGTCCCACCCAGGGCACCTCTCTTTCAGCCCAGAGACACAGGAGCCTCAACACCGATGTGGTGTTGGTAAGACTGTGGTGATGTGGCTGAAAGATTGCACAAAACTATGTAAAAGCCCAAATCACTCACTCACTCACTCTTCCAGTGACAGAAGCGCTCATGTACTGGTTTCTACATTCATTTTAAAGAGCAAGGACCATAACTCCAGAAAACACATGACAATTCTGATATTTGAATGAAGGCATTGTGGATTCAGGTAGTCATTTATAACAATCATTTATTATTTCACCTTACAAGAAAGATACCATGCAAATTATTTTACTTCAGAAAGACATAAACATTGCTAATATAACATTTTCATCTGATTTACATAACTACCTCTAGAAGAGATGGTGATAAATCGTCATCAGTTGAACTTTCTTGAAGGTTAAAGGTCACAGTTGAAAGGTCAGATATCTGCAGAAAGGTCAAAGTGCAAGGTCATGCAGAGGTTGGCAAGCAGCAAAAGGAAAGAGACATTCAACATTCAGACAAGGGTAGCAACTCATGAAACGCCAGTCAAAAACAATATTTATCGTGTTTTAATTATGATCTTGCTACAAGACTGAAGGCAGATAGAGTATGAAAACAAGGAACAACTGCAATAGCAGCAGTAATAGATCAATGAACAGAAATTTGTGATACAATCAATTATTCACTATATATATATATATATACATTATTATATATTATCGCATTTTTATATGTTTGGGACATGAAATAGTGAGAGAGAAATCCAATGAGACTTTCAGCAGTGTTTTTACTATATCGCCATGACAGCGGCACTAGTTTTTAGCTAAAAGTAACTCAAAAATGTTTAAAACCTTCAAACTGGAGGGGTTATCTCCCTTGTCTTACATACAAATGATTTTTTTCTAAAAACTAGAAAGTATTTTCCGTGTAAAAACAAATGCCACCTCCTTCCTTCCACAATTAAATATTTAAATAAACAATTTAAATAAACGCAGGTATGTCCTCGTGGACTCCAACGACTGTGCTATAACGAGTGACCACTGTATTTGTAAACCATTAATAACTAGTAGATTAGTGGTCCAGCACATGTACCCCATTGTCATGGAAAGCAAAATATGTAGGACAGATGGGAGAGAAGACGCCAACATTACTGAATTTAATTCATATACTACACAGAATTCCGTGAATGATTTCCGATAAATCAATTACAGATTAATTCTTGATGTTTTAAATTTATTGCAACAACTTCCTTTATTTCAGATCTGGGCTAGATTGCATTATACTGGATAATCTGGCAGCTCTTTTGAATGTGAATCATTTGGCGCACATCGCCGCGTGCAAAGATCACTTCCCTAGAAACGACAGAACTCTGACCGCTCACATGACTCGTCATTCATAAAAAAAATATATGTCACCGATGCTATGATTGAACATCAAGGTGGGGTTTTGGGGGGGGGTGTCCCCCCGATAGCAGTTTATTAAAATGACAAATATTAGAATTGTAGTAACCATCACAGCCGTACATTTCCCAATTTAAGCTACTTTGACAACAGGTTTAATGACTTTGGCTTCGGCATCATTCCGGGTTGGGGTGTTCGTCAAGACGGGGGTTTGGGACTTTTTTCATTAGCGTTACAGTCCCTTTTACTATCTTCTTTAGGGTTAGAACCACCTTAACTATCTTTTTGTGGGTTAGGCACCCCTTAACTATCTTCTTTAGGGTTAGTGCACCCATTTACTGTCTGTTTTAGGGTTAGCATCAAATTTCGGGGTTGGTCGACTCTAAATGTTTATGTGTTCACTTTTTAAACATTCGTCAGTTTCAGCAATTTTCTGGGTTCCACAGATTTTGTTCACTATTTGGATTTAGTTTTTCCAGAACACTTCCAGGTCAACTTCCAATACAAGTTCGTTCGGCTGACGAAAAATAATTTCATTAGCCTATCAGAACACAATCAGAACACAATCAGAACACAAATAAAATTGTCAAATCCTGCATTTTGAACAATTTCACCTTACCATTTTTAGTCATTCTTTTCTTCATAATATAACAATAATTCATAGCCATTTTCCAAGTAATTTTTAAACCAACGTTCATAGTAGATTGCTCAAATATGGTGTTGCTAGGAAGTGACTTCATGCATTCCATTCTCACGCTCTCAATACGTACTTACCCACAATGCCTTGCAATTCTTTATTTTGTTTTCACTTTTATTCAGTTAAAAGCGAAAGCATCCTCGCTGAAATTCGTGGTTTAGTTGTACTAAACCTCATTTTTTTCCAAGGAATTCAATTTTCATGTCAAAATACCTCAAAAATCGTTCCTTTTTATTTGGACCCTCGACGCCACTCGCGCATCTATACAAGTCACAGCACGTGACACATCCAATATGGCTGGTAGCTATCCAGTATAATGCAAGTGTACCCAGATCTGTGTTCAAGTATGAAAGCTAACACCAAGGCAGAGAGTTTTTGGACAAGCTAACAATCACATGTCAAAGTATCAGGTATATCACAGCGTAGGTGGTACAAAGTGTAAATGCTGGGGATGGATTTGCAACATAATGCATGACAACACTTGAATGTAGGATCAAACAAGCAAGCTGTTGTGATTAACATGTGCTTCAAACACACACTTCATCACTGGAACACTCAAACACAACAACACCAGTATACAGCAATTCCACAAAAATGCTATTGAAACAGTTTTCCCTTCAACTTTTACTGACAAAAATTTAAAAGCATACAAACTTTGTACTTTTAGAGGATGGTTCTTTATGGGAAGAGGTATATGAAATTTTTAAGTTTCTAGCAAAATATGCCCTGCTCCCAATGTGGCAAGCATACTGAAAATTGCCCAATTTTAATATATTTGGCACGACATTTCAAAGACTTTATCAAATAAGGCAAAATAAGGCAAAACGTCCAAAACTCTACACAATACATGGGCGGATCCGATTGGGAATGCTAACTTTTATGTAAAACTGCATTAACTAGGGTATTTTTTTTAGTCTGTAGGCCTACCCTCCTTTTTTTCTAAATCACATCATGCACCCCCTCCCCCCCCCCCTTTTCCAAAATTGTAAATGTATTATTTTCTGTGGAATTGCTGTATAATCAAAGAACAACAATTAATAATCTGAAATACATGTATCTGTCAAGTCTATTATTTATGTCACAAGGTCAACATGAAGGTCAAGGTCATTACATGGGTTGAGGGTCAAGAACAAACCTGATTATTTTTCATGTAATCTTGGAGGTCAGAACGATCCTTCAGGGACTCAAGTTCTGATATTCGTTTCTTCAGTTCTTGGTTTTCGAAAGTTAATGTCTGAACCTGCAAAATAAAAATTCTCATTACCAAAGTTGCATCTCCAATACCGAACTGAAAAAACATTCAAATCGATCTAAGTACAAAAATGATATATCATTAAAATAACGGCGAAATCCTAATGAAAATAATGGAGGATAACTACATTTTATTCGCCGAAATGTTTACTTACACAAACTCGAGAATAAATTCTAAATGTTTCAATTGTGGTGACGTCGGCGTTTTATGGGTTAAAGCTAAAACGGTGACAAGCCAAAAGGGTGACACGCCAAACTTGGAGAAAATCAAACCACAGAGCAATAACCGTCCTCATCGTTATTATTATCATTATTACTATTACTTACTTTCTTCTGAAGGAGCAAGAACTTTTTCTTCACATCCATGTCCTTGCTCGACGACTCCAGGAAACGTTTGTAGGCCAGATCAAAAGCTTGTCCCACGGTCAATGTAATTTCTTCCGCCTGAATCAAAACACATTCCTTTGTACATGACACACAACTATATTTTCACTACACAAAGGCATGTTTAGCTGTAACACAACCTAAAAGGGAAAAGGAAGTTTAAACCATTATAAAATCGGTTTTCCTTAAAATGTGTTTAAACTCTTTCAATGCCCTGTTGACTATTGTTGATGTTATTTTTATCCCTCAGTGTGCCATGTTGATATGCTGTCTTTCAACCGGTTTCAACTTATTTGCATGATGGTTCCCAAAGTTGTCAATAGGTGGCAGGTTTTAATGGTGACATCAATGCCTTACATCGTGAATTTAAAACAATGGGCACATAAAGTGAGTGAATGTGATTTAACGTAGCAGGGGGTAATATTTCAACCATAATGCTACGGTTGGTACAAAGGGCATCAAATGTTTGAGTGGAACGAAAGTGACCCAGCCGGGATTCAAACCCCGACTTTGCGGTTGTGAGGCACACGCTCTACCAACTGAGCTACCAGGCTTTTATGGATGACAACTTCTTTATTTTTGAAAGCAACGTTTCGACATACGATAGATTCTAATGCTGTCTAAAATGTTGATCAGACTATTACAGTTTAGTCTTAAAGTGATATATTAAATGCATATCATTTGAAACACTGGGTCTTAGCATGTCAAATCACCCAATAAAAAGTGCATTCCACACCTCACCATCTCCGATGTTGATAAAATTTGGTAAAGAAGGCTATGATTCGCAATAATGAACAAGTCCAAAATTTTAGTGCAATCAAACCAGTGGATCCAGAAATATGGTGGTCCACTTTGGAGGTTTTTTTGGAAGACCCCCACAACTTCAAATCTTAATATACTCAGGAACTACTGACAACATTTCTATAAAATGGGTGTGATTAGATAGAAAATCTATCAGCATTTTTCATCTAGGGACTCATTTACCAAATTTCATCAAAATTGGAGATGGTAAGGTGTAGAATGGAATGCACCCCATACTGTCAGTATAACTTAAACAACTTGGAAGTTTTAACGCATCATAGACATATTTAACCACTTATTGACGGTCCCCCGACATATTACGGAAAAAACATTTTTTGGTTTAATGACAGGACCCGCAATTTTACGGAAAATTTGAAAAATCATGTTTTTCTGATTGATGCTGGAAAGATTAAATGGTCACCTGTTATTGAGACATTTGCTTGTACTGCAGTTGCCGTTGTTACTGTTGATGTTGTGGTCTTTGTCTGCATAGTGTCCGAATAACTCTGGCCAAGTGACCGCCGGAAGTGTTCCTCGATAGCAGGATCACTCACTAACAAAAGAAAAGCAGCACAATTAAATTATATAATAATAATAATGTGTACACGTATATCAATGCAGCAGTGTGTTCAAAGTGCTCAACATTATTACCCCAGTTGCTGGAACAATCCACGACATTCGTAAACTCCCCGAGGAGTATACAACTCAAGCTGCCAGTTAAGTGCTAGAAGGTGAATTGTCATATTACCATCGCTTCCGACCAGGTACCCAATTTCAGCGGGTTGGACTGAGGCAATTTTTGAGCAAAGCCACTTGCCCAAGATGACACCACAAATACTTCCAGTGTCTCAGTATGAGGCAAGGACGAACTCTTGAAGGTCGGGAAGCTTTCCAAAGGAAGTCGATCCCCCATCCAACTACTCTATGGGTTTGATGTTACTTAACTTCATAAGCTTGTGGCCTCCGTGCGTTGAATGTACGAGTCGAGTTGAGATCATTTTTTTTCATTGCAAGGGCAATATTGCAGCCATAATGCAGCACAATGTGAAAGATACACACAAAGTGAAAAAGACTGTTTATAAAGAGAGGAGGTCAATAAAATGACAAACATTGAGTTATAACAGCCAAGTCATAACCAACCATCATACATATAAACTGAAACTAGGCTTAAGATTGTAATATATACAGTACAAACTGTTTAATCTACTTATAAGGAGTGAGTGAAATGGATTTTTACATTGCAGGGGACAATATTACAGCCATAGCGCAATGTGATGTGCAAGAGGCACATCAGGAAAAGGGAAAACACAGGATCGATAGTAAGAAATAGAAAGCAAAAGATCCCTATTTTAGTACGACAAGCATTGGGCTACTGAGGCCCTATTCTATTCAAGTGACATCACGTCACTCCCCGGAAGCCCCACAGGGTCAGAGAGCTATGAGCTCATAGTCTTTCAGGGGAAACCTGTGAGGTGAGTTGGTCTCATGCACCACAATTAGGTCGCTTGCTTGAGACGTTAAGCCACCTCGAGCCATGGCAGTACCTGAATGGGTGACCAACTAGAGTCGAAGATCTCAGGCCTTCAAGGGTTCACCCTGCCTCACACTAAGACATCGACATCACAACATCCGCGGTGCCACCTTGGGCAAGTGAGTTTACTCGTAATTGCCTCAGTCAACCCAGCTGAAACTGGGTACTGGTCCTCCATCAGGAGTGCTGTTAACCTTTTAGCTCCTAGTGGCTGCTTGGGTTACAACAGGATAATAATGCTGCTTGCTTTGAACAAGCTATACAAGCCTGGATTTCGCGCTATACAAGACTAAACATTATTAACACTCTAAAGACAAGTCAGCACTGCAACCATAATATGTCTTATACTCAGTCCCTTGAATCAGAATACTTCAATGAAAACTGATAGAAGCAAGTTATATATGCTACTCAAAATATATAACAAAAGTAACAAAAGAAAACTAACAAATTCTACAAGACTACAGTTTACTAAACCATTTTTATTGCCCTCCATGGTACTGGTAATACTTACAATGATTCTAGCATTCTCAAATTCTGCCGTTTTAAGAGCTTCCTTCAGATTTCTCACCAGCAATTCAGTAAACTGAAATAAAATATCAACATGCTTTGAAACACATCTCATCGGTCTTCAGTTTGAAATTGTGTTTCACTATATGTAAACCTCTTCTCTACTCTCTTGGTTTTCAAAGGGACCTAATCAAACTTGCATCTCAAACAACAAACAAAAGCCATAAATATGTTCAAATCTCTCTTTTTATGACAAAAATCGTTCGCAAATATAACAACATCCTTTTTCAAAAAGATTTTTGTAGACGATAAACTACGGTAAACTTTATCAAGTGCAAATCATACTGCCCTCCATTTTTTCTGTCATGGTCAAAAATGACCATCAACCTGTGTTCTAGAACATAGTGAATGCACCATTATGTCCCAGAACCAGGTTGTGATGTTATCAGAATGTTAGAGTTGATGCGAGATCTATTTATAGCCACAAGTTTTTCCTTTTGTCTATCATCTAAATCTGCGCAAATCTTGGCGTCAAAATAATCAGGAAAATGTCATGTAGAACATCTCGAAGAATAGAAAAAAAACATGCTTTTAACACACTGCAACTTTCATCATGTCCCTTGAAGGCACATTCATAACAATCCCCATAGTCTGTAAGTAACATATCAACATTTATATCGCCAAACATGGGACTTACATCTTCAAATATATGTACAAAAACACCATGCTTTCAACAAACAACCAAATATTGACTAAATAGCAACAAAAAATTGAACCCCCACCCCCAAAACTAAAAAAACAAAATTTCTTCAATACCTCTCCACCACAGTTGTAGTTTTTGGCATTCAGTAAACCAATCAGTGTTGTGTAGACTGTCAACTTTTCCGGCATCCCAACAACACTGAAACCATTATCATGATTAGCGAGGTAAGTACAATAATGTTACACTTGGATACGCGCTCCCGAACACTGAAATAGATCTGGTGCTATCTATGTGAAATAAACAACACAAACTATAAATCATACATTGTAAAAGTTTATGCCCAATGAAATAATGCTGTATTCCAATGCCAGTAATGTCACTTTGGGCAAGTGGCTTGCTTGCAAATTGCCTCAGTCCACCCAGCTGAAATTGGGTACCTGGTCGGAAGTGATGGTAATGTGAAAGTTAACCTTCTAGCGCCTAACTGGCAGCTCGGGTTGTATACTCCTCGGGGAGTTGACGAATGTTGTGGATTGTACATTTTCCCAATAACTGGGGTAACAATGTTGTGCGCATTGAGCATGCTGCTGCTTGGGTTTGGCACAACATAAGTGTCCACATTATCATTATCGTTATTATAAAATATTATTGCATTTCATCTCCATACAGGGAGCAATGCAAAGAACAGAAATAATGCAGACAATTTTACAATCGATGTGAAACTTGCATGAAAAATTCTCACCATTCACAAAGGATCCTCAGAATTTTATGCTTGTAGTTGGGAAGATCAGCTTCAAGCACACTGGCCAATCCCTCTAAATTACTCTCCAGTGAAGAAGTACTCTACAAACATCACACAAATATCCATAACACACTTTCTTCATTTACTTTCCTACTGTATTATAGTCTAGTGGCTTAGTTCCATTTTTCATGAAAATCGTTACACGCTGGAATTAAAAGTGCCAAACTTTGCATGCCTTACCTGTCATATGTTCATAGTTTCCCAACTACATGTACAACTGGCTGACTTGAGTCAGTTTTTTCGTCAAGTATAAATCATTGGTGCCCTCAATCATTGTCTCAGTATAGCCAGCTGCAATGAAACTCCCTGCTGATAGTGGTCCTCTTCACTTGATGTCCAAATATTTGAAAGGGACTTTGTTGTCCATGCACATCCACACGCCACTTGGTAATCTAAAAGGTACCTATTGTGATTTTGTCTTTTTACCCTGATCAAGAGACAAGGGTGCAAGGAAAAAGGTGTCATGACAAAGACAAAAACATTCAAATTTCCCTCTATTTTGGGAGTTAAAGGATAAAGAAGAACCTTTTGACCGCTTACTGACTGTGACATCATCAATGTTAGCCTTTCTGGTGTTCAACCATCCCTGCTGCGTGCATGCGATTATGAAGATAATCGGTAGCATTTGTGAACTGAGAGAAAATTATTGCAAAAACTTATTTTATTTAATCAGTTGTGAACTCTCAGGGCTCACAAGCACTAGCTTAAACATTTAAAGTACCAATGTAAGTGAACCACAAGCCCTTTTGTTGGCCATCTTGGACGCCATCTTGGATTTTTCGAAAGGAAGGTCATCCGGGCACACCCAAACTTATGCTTATTTACTTTATTTCCAGCATTTGTGCAAAGTTTCATGCTTTTTCCACCGTGTCATGCTCTTTATGCTAAGCCACTAGACTATTTAAGTCTCACCATGAGACAGAAGTGAGTGAATAATATTGAGTAGAATCCAAATTTCAGCAATCTTTCAATTCAGGAAATGTTGTAGTGTAAAACACAAAAGGGTGAGTGAGTGATTTGGGGTTTTACATGGTTTTCGGTTCAGCAACATTACCACAGACTCACCAACATCACGTCGGTGTTGGGGCTCATGTCTCTCCGGGCTGAAAGAGAGGTACCCGGGCGGGACGCGAAGCACAACTGCCAAGGCTGGCAGATAGCTGGGTCGACACGCTAACCGCTGTGCCATCCCACAACAGGACAAGTAGTAGTCATAGACGGATCCAGGGTTTTGGAAAAGGATGCATAATGTGATTTGGGAACAAAAAGGTGGCAGCGAGGGGGTGGGGGTGCAGATTACAAAGGTTTGCACACCCCTCTTGGATCTGCCTATGGTAAAACAGAAGCCAAAAAAACGAACAAACCTCAACAAAATTTATTTAATCTGTTGAAAAGAACAGTTGCCAAACTGAACATATGCTAAAAATGCAAACATAAATCATTCATTACCTTTTCTCCAACTCTTGTAATCAATGATTCCAGGCGATCCTCTATATCCACGACATCTGACTGACGTCGCCTCTTTCTGGATGGTCCTGTAGAGATTTGCAGTAACATTAACACAAAGGGCATTGATATATTCGACATTTTGACTTAAATTTGACATTGCATTAACTTCAATAAATGTACATTGGAAAGAGTGGACAGAATCACAATAAATGTCTATGTAAATGGAAAGAGTTCCTTTCATTCCCTTCACTTACTTTTCTGTATAATAGAAACTAACTAACCCTAACCTCAAACATAAAAAAACCCACTGTATACGACTGCTGTCAATATCATTTGCATGTTACACAGGGGTAGAAATAAGAAAAAAAACCACCAGGACATTTGTCCTGTAAGGGAATGAAGCTTACAGGACAAATCAAT
>JAUELE010242142.1:0-11318 GCA_031471655.1 Diodora aspera | reverse complement strand
ATTTTCAGTCACATCAAGTACCCCATGCAAACATCAGTGACTGAGTGGTCATGAGCATGTTCAGCCACACCAAGTACCCCATGTAAACATCAGTGACTGAGTGGTCATGGGCATTTTCAGCCAAACCAAGTACCCCATGTAAACATCAGTGACTGAGTGGTCATGAGCATTTTCAGTCACATCAAGTACCCCATGCAAACATCAGTGACTGAGTGGTCATGAGCATGTTCAGCCACACCAAGTACGCCATGTAAACATCAGTGACTGAGTGGTCATGAGCATTTTCAGCCACACCAAGTACCCCATGTAAACATCAGTGACTGATTGGTCATAAGCATTTTCAGTCAAACAAAGTACGCCATGCAAACATCAGTGACTGAGTGGTTATGAGCATTTTCAGTCACACCAAGTACGTCATGTAAACATAAGTGACTAAGTGATCATGAGCATTTTGCTCATTACACTAGGCTACTGTGGATATTCTTCTAATAGACAGTACCATTGATAGTATAGATTTCTACATTGAAGACTGCGTTACGAACCTTTGTCCACTCCATGAGCCTCCATTTGAGTTTGTTCTCAACCGTGGCCCATTCAAAGTTGTCATAGAAAGCGTTGCGGTAAGCGCTGTGGGTGGTGTCGGTCATGTAAGATGCTTTCACAGCACTGCCAAATCCAAACTCATGGGGGCTTTGTACAATCTAGTCGAATACGAAATCAAACGACACAGTATTGGTAATCTACATTACTCTTAATTACAGAAAAGGAGTGCCATGTAGATACGTAATTTAGTATTTAGAACTTACCAGGTTTTGTCAAAATAGATTACTTACGAATTATGTCTGGCTTGTTAACTTTCATATTATCATTTATAACATCTGATGCGTGTTCTAACTAAATTTTAACTACATCGTGTCCTGCTATATACGCACAAACGCAAACACAATTAATTAAAGTTGGGTTAGAGTTCATTACACATACAAACAGATTTAATAAATATTAAGGACATCGTTACCTCTGCAGTTACTCCTTGTAGGTCGTGCAGACTTTCATGACCTGTGACCCTGAAATAATTAAGATATGTCAAACAGAACACAAGAAAGGAGTGCTGATAAGATAGCATGACGTCAGTTGGAACTGAATCCATTAAAAAAATTAACGAGTCGTTTCTCTTGATTAAGTTAGTAAGCATGATCTTCAATCTGATTTACGCACAAACCGATATGCTGCTTCTTTTCACGCCGTTGAAAAGGTATGATAAAATAGCTTTATATTAAGATTACTGTATATTAAAGAAGGGATTTGTTAGTAGATGAATACTTACAAACTGGCGCGAGTAAACGTATACTGAACAATAGTTTCTCTAGTCGTTGAAAACAACGGAAGTTGTGTTTGGTGCAAGTAATTCAGAGTTCATACAAGGATGAAATGGAGCATACATGCATGGGGATCTGTATTGTCCCATATTGCCCATACACTGGGAACCATTTAAAGTTGGATACGTGTTTCCTAACCTGACAAATGTTTTGAGCATTAAATTTATGGTCAAATAATAGCATATACTGTAGAGTAGACATTATATAAATGTTTGCGTCAATAAATTAAGTCGTAACTCCTTAATCCTGACAGATTTAAAAGGGTTGCAGTTTGCATCTTTAAATAGACATGGAACATTACTCTTCGCGGCATGGGTTACTAGATAGCTGGATAAAAATAGTGCCACGTCATAGGTTATGCCGAATGCAGAACGGATGTTTTGAAACTCTTGCAAACGATCGAGAAAATTGTTGAGAGTATTGGTAAACGTTTTTACGTTGATGCAGAGTATCCACGATCATTTGTTGCGCGCGTGACAGGCTGTTCAAGACGTATACATGTAAATTATTCACAATAACCGATATGAAGTAGAACGAAGCTATGTACACAACGATATTGCTCAGACATTCAGCGAACGCTTTTAAAAAATAAAACACATGTACAGGGGAGTGATTTAATATTTTATTTGTATTAAAAGTAGGCAAAAGCATTACAAATGATATATTATGTGTTATGCATCAATCGTGGTATGTGCTTATTTTTATATATCTTTATCGATCCAAAAGTTATTTTGCGAAAAGAAAACCCTGAATTTGACCACGTATCCAACTTTAATGTTTTGTCCCTTTTGTAACATGCATATAACATGTCAATCACATAAGAAAATTGTGAATAAATATTTCACCTGATGTTGATGTCAGCTTTCCTGATCCTGTCAATCGTGGCATTGGCTGTAGATTTCCAGTCCGAGGGAAGCCGGGGAATCAGAACGAGGCTGGAAGTGTCGAGGAGATAGTTCACCGTGTTGTTGCGCGTTTGGATATATATTCGAGCCGAGGTAAAGTCTAGATAACGAGAACACGTTAAATGAATATTCCTTTGAACCGCCAAAATACAAACATTCAATTCAGTTTAGATTAAACTACCAGTAAATAGAAACTTGAGTTGAGATGTTACTTTAATTTGAAAGGGCAATAAATCAGCCATATTGCAACGTGATGTACAAGGTGCACACAAACAAAAAGATAAAAGATCCCTAGAAAGAAAGTAAAATCAAAATATCCCCATTCTAGTCCCCTTGTACGACGAGCATCGAGTTACTGGAGCCCTGTTCTGATTAAGTGACAAAACCACATTCCAACAAAACCCCACGGATCAGTAAGAAGGAAATGCCAATACTGGTTTCATGTTATAATACAATCATAAGGGGTCCTTCAACTCTTCTATATTCAACTTTCTTTTGTTAACAATGATCATGCTGTTGGCGTATGCAAGGCGGTTTTACGATCAAGTACTATAACAGGTGAACCGGAGTTGTCAATTAACTTGGGTTTGGAATTGATTCGCCTGCTACGTCACGCTACGAATTAAAATATAGCAGATACCGGCTAGAGCTTCATTAATGCATACACTAACGACACTTTTGGTGATTCGATTCTTAGTTAATTGATTTCACAAAATGGCGTCGGACGTTGTCTGCCCCTGAATTGATCGACATAGACTTTGTAAACGTTGATTAAAGTCATCTCGTGCAGATAATAATAAGAAAATATGTAAACGACTAGGATTTTGTAGATAGTTGATTTAAAATACCGTCTCAATATTCTTACCAGATGGCGCTGTGAAGTCCCCGCCAATAGTCTGCCAGATGTGGGGCTGCATGAATTTGTTCAATGATATTGTGAAATACGAATGTCCTGTAACAATGAGGAACGAAAATTCAATCCCATCTTCTTAACAGTTTCTACATACAAAAGAAAAATTGTACATGGAAGCTCGTTTACACTAAGCGAAAAGGCTTGGACAATAACATGCCCTTATCCTATTTTCGGGGTTTTGTGTTGCAATGCAGGACTAATTGTAGTTGGGAACAACACTGTGAAGACGTATTAGTTATTCTGTTTTGGCGATGGGCTGTCGGAAAATAATTTTCTTTTTGCATATGTAAAGCTACTGGCATTTGATTGTATCAGGACTGGTATGTTTGCAGTTATTAAAGCATGTGTTTACATTTCTTTTGGACATAGCTGTGTACCCTTCAAGTTATTATTTATGCATTTCAAGCATGTACAAGTGTATGGATTTTATGTGGACTGATAGTTAGTATCATTATCATTACGTTTAGTTATAGAACTACTGGAGCTACAGGTGTAGTAGTAGTAGTAGTAGTAGTAGTAGTAGTAGTAGTAGTAGTGCAGTGGTGGTACATGTACTCAGTAGCAGTAGTTGGAGCAGTAGTGAAAGTGGCACAAAGATAGGAGTGTTTAGATTTATTGTAGTTACAGTGTGATAGTAGCAGTAGTTGTGGTGGTAGAAGAGGATGAAGAAGAAGGTAATGAAAGCCGAGACATTATCAAAATAGCAGTTCAAGTTATTCTGGAGACTATCGTGTTTATGTCGTATTCGTGAAAACCTACCATGTGCCGTTGGCATGTAGGCCATCACGTGAATATTCTCCGTAAGTTGTCCAGTAGGAACGTTGAGTAACTTTATATGGGCCTTGAAATAATAGTTCAATCCGGGAGTCAGATTCACATGTTGGTTCATTCCGGCCCATACTGCCTTCCTGAAATGTGTTGCCAATAGAACTGATAACACGTTTGGTTTGTTTTCCAGTTTCCAACTTTCAACATACATGACAGTTGTGTGTTCTCGGTCACAGAACACCTTGGTTGGTTCAGTTAGCGCTTTTGAACGCTGGTCACATAACAACCTAGGTTTAAACAAAGTACACGTTTCCGTCACAACTCAGGAAATGGTATTCCGTGAATTCTTCGCGTCCATAAACTGTTTCATTCTTAACCTGATTGTTCGAACAAAATTCTAACAGATGTGCATTGTCAACTGTTATCTCGTACATGTTTCTGCTTTCTGAACCTTCTAAGTTAAGGTCGAAATATGCAGTCGAAAACCTGTGTGCGATATTATGCACCATAATATTCGCAAATTGTACCGGAGTAAACTTGACAAGTAACAAAAATATAGCAATATGCGAGAGTCAATGCAAAAGCTAGTGTTGTTTCTTAAGTTCTTGTCAGAACAGGTTAGTATGGGCTCTTGAATACTTCATACTTTTGCAAAGCTTGGAGTAACCTTTCAGAACCGAACATAACAGTTCAACGCTCACACGTTGCGCAAACACTCCTTAATTGAAATATGATTATTTACTGGTAGGCTTATGGCAAAGGGATATGCAGTGTTTAAACGTTAAAATGATATTCAACAAATCTGTAAGTGTTATGTCGAACAGACCAGTAATGATGCATTGATATTGCTAATGCCATCTGCCGGGTAAACATTTGCATAAGTATGATGAAGTGATGCAAATAGATAATTTGACTATTTAGGCTCTATTGTACACATAAGGGTTGTTACACATTAAAAACGTATTTGACCCACCTGTAATTGTCATTACACATTAAAACTCTGATTTACCTTGCTATATGCCGTCTCATATGCATATTAAGTCACTGGTTTCACCCTGCTATATGCCGTCACATATTAATATCTTGGTTCACCCTGATATATGGCGTCACACATTAAGTCCCTAGTTGAGCCGGTCGGATGCTGTACAAAGGGTTGTTATGAGTCCATGAGTGCTATATATCGTCACGCCTTATGGCACTATTTTGCATTTTTATATGGTTACCTATTATCATCAGGCGTGTAGCAGTTCCCTATACACAGATAGGCAAACAAATCCACACCAGACCGCTGTATAATACACTAAATGCCCATAATTCATCTACATTACTTGATCGTGAGGCGCGTTACTATCTGTACGCAGGTATACGAACAAATCCACATCGGACAGCTGTGCAGTATTAATATCAAATGAAGTAATTCAATTTAAAATATATATGAGTCAATGTGGAAGTCAGGCTAGCTGATCATTACATATTATTTTGTTGTTATGTCCTGCATTATGTTGCTGTATGATACAATTGCATGCCTTTACACCACTCACCTGTGGCTCACATGGACACTGTGGGTTCCCGTAAAGCTGTCGTCGGACAATACAGCCGTGCAGCCAGATGCGTACCACTCGTCGTTGGACAGGGAAAATGTACTCTTCTCAAAGTCAGCATTCTTCAGTACATTGACATCAGCAAAGACGAGGGATATCAATGCAAAAATTCGAAGTAACAACGAGAATGACATGCTGGACGCAACACACGAGTGTTTTTGTTGCCTCTGTCCACAAATAACTCTTATCAGAGATCCTTTAAAAGGGCATGAAGAGAGATATGAGATAATTTGTCATTTAACTTGGTCTGACATGTGTTATGGTCAGACCTCTTTTTCACATTACTGTTCGCGAGAGCGCGCCGATCTCTTCCCGAACTGCCCAGCATTGAAATATATAACGGTTCTCGGTCATTCCACTCTGTGTCGATCGTCACATTCTTTAATCACCTACATTCCACATATTCTGACCCAGAATATCCCCGATATGATTTAGGTCTGGCTTGCAAGAGGCCTGTCTTGTCTGGCCTTATCGTCCATTTTCACAGACCTAGTCTGAAGAAGATGTTAGGGATCCTATAACATTCGAACTGTTACCGGGGACTTACTAATCACCTAAGAGTATTAATATACTGCTACCAGACCACTGAGCAAGAACTGAGGGATCAGTAAGCCTAATATTCTGAATGTCCCAACGATCCTCAGTTAGATTCAGGTCTAGCAAGAGGTCTGTGTTGTCTGGCACTATCGTCCACGTACACAGACCTTGTCTGAAGAGCATGTTTGTCAAAGTGAGTGGTGTTTGCGCTAGATCGAGGATGGCATCCTAATACTCTTGCAATCGCAGCTACTCGTCTCTTTCCGTGGGCGGGCAGAGGACTCGTGTGACTCTCGAGACCCCACATGCGAACAATTTACGCACGGCGTAGGAATGTTAATCGGAATGGGTGCGTCCTAATTCATATAGGCCTTTATGGATTAAGCCGAGTGTAACCAAGCGAATTCGTGGCGCACGTTTAGAAGTGATACGACCAAATATTTCCATTGAAAGTGTTTTTAATTAATTTGTTTAGATGCTGATTTATAACACAAATGTACTTAGCTGTTAAGTCTGTAACTGTATGATTTTGGGGGTATAAAATTGATTTCATAAAATCGCTTTCCCCGAAGTGAAGGCGCAAAGCGACAACAATTCAGAGTTATCTTTCCCTACGGTAGTTTTCAACCCAGTTTCTTCTTGTACTCGCTTTGCGCTGGACTGAGGTGGGTCTTATCAAAAAAGGAGACGAGAGGCATACGAGTCCTCTGCTCGGTCACGAAAAGATACGAGTAGCTACGATTGAGTATTCTTGGCCATTTAGGTTTCCCATTCAATGAACGAGCTAGAGCGTTTTGTACCTTCACGGCTGCAAAGCGAGCATGTCATTTCCCTTAAACATGCAATCGGCCACCAAAAGTACACAGAATCGAAGCATTCGATACTCGTCAGAAAAAGGAGACAGTTGCACATTCCAGAGAGTCGTGGTGCGACACCTCATCAAACGTTCGCAAAATGTGCGTTTTAGTTGGTTCAGGACACTTTAAGGAGCGCCCATGTGATGTACGTAGTGGTGGCAATTATTGTATGGCATCATTTTGACCAGTTCATTCTAACCACAATTAATCCAGGAAAATGCCTTTCTTTAAATTGAAAAATAAATATGGGAGGATGTCCGAGACCCCCTAGAACTTATCATACACATCTATCCGCTGTCACCAAGTAAATGCCACCAATATCACCTGAATCATAATGAGTCGACTAAGAGTTTTGCGTCCACCATCCAGTATAGGCCTGCTAGTAGAAGAAAGAAACCCTGTATGGAATGTGTTCTGTGGTACTGCGTCCTTAAGAAACTGGTCGTATTGGAGTCTTGGGTTGTGATAAAGGAACATCAAACCTTTGATTCAGTCAGGTTGAAGTGATCTTCCTCTCATGGTTAGCACCTAAATTGTTACAGCATTCTAGATGTGCATGTCTATATCAACTGCCTTGCCGTCAGCAGACTGGAGTCCTCCAGGAACCAGCGCATCCACATATTGGTAAATCAAATGCATAGTTGAGGACATTTTCAATACCAGAAACAGCAGTAAAGGTTTCAAGTGTTTTCTTCAATAACAATTGGAAAAACGTCAAGCTAAGAAAGATATAAAATAGGATGGTTGTAATATTATGGTATGCACTTTATTGTTGTTCTTTTTTCATTGTTATTTCATGCAAAGTATAATTGAAATTCTTGTACACAACAGACGAATCAGTGAGTAAATCGTGTAAATTAAATACCAAAGACTTGCACTCATTGTGAGATGCTCCAACCAAGTCGCCCACACACATCAACATAACATGCAACTGTGATCTGTAATTGCGTGGGTCTCAAAATGATAGTGTGATTTCGGCAATCTTTTAGCCACATCACTATGGTCTCACCAACATCACGTCGGTGTCGGGGCTCCTGTTTCTCCGGGCTGAAAGAGAGGTGCTCGGGTGGGACTAGAACCACAAACGCCAAGGCTGGTAAATTGATGGGCCGACGCGCTAACCACTGCAATCTCGCGCCCCTTCACTGGTTGTTGGCTTTCGTCATATGGTTTGTCAATCTATTAAATTTTTGGCAATTTTTGTTATATTCTGTGGTGCTTTAAGACAGTGTTCTGCAAGACGTCTTCTACGTATTCCACGAAGTTCATCAAAATCTGCATGTCGATGAGTTGTCTGCGGAATTCCACCAGGCCTGACCATTATTGTCTCAAATCAGCGAAAATCGCAATGGGATTTCCTCTGACTAGTCGAAAACGATGCCCGTCCTCTCTCAGATATGTTATGCTAGGTCAGAAGATGACGTAATTGGTCTGTCCATGTTTGGCAAGCAAACGTTTGATTACGCCCCGTTTGCCAAAGGCTCCACAAGACATGTCCTTATCTCTTCTGTCTGCCATTACAAAGTCTGCCATTACAAAATCTGCCATCTTTCAGCTGTCAAACAAGACCCCCAGTAAGACCATGTCGTATAACATTGTTTCTTAGTTTGCATGGATGTACGTAAACGAAGTGCAACTAACGCTACATGTAGTGTTGCACATGTGATGGTCGAAAGCATCGTCGAAATTCAGAGTATAATAACACCGCAACCGAACATACCCTGGACTCGATCAGTGAAGCTTCCACAGCAAAAGCTTGCGTCCAATCATGTGGCGCTTCTCTCATAACACTCGGTGAAGTAAAGACGTTATGTGTTTGAATTTATCAAGAGTAACTTCTCGTGCAGTGAATGCGACATTTGATTGTCTATATTTAGCAGATTTGGACTTTCCATACACACAACACGACCATGATGAATAGGAGTGATTCCAGGGCACATGACCGTCCATTATACCCTGAATTTCGAGGATGGGTCGAAAGCTTTTATGAGTTAATCTACGAGAAATCGATAGGGCTATAAATCCCAAACTGTCAAATAGCCTCTTTGACTATATTTTGGATGAAGACGGTAAACGCCTATGCAGGTGAAGCCGTACGTCAGCTGTACGCCCTAATGTTAGTGGGTAATGGATTCCTTTCTGTAACTCCTTTTAGTATAGTAAGGAAACAAGAGATTATAACGGAGTAATAGATTTTAATACAAGACGATGTACTATGTCCATGATCCATTTTCATCCTATTATCACGTGAGATACATGAACATTTCCACCTGAAATTAATAAGCATGGTAGTGTTACGTCCATACACATTATCAAAACATAACGCGCCATCAATAGTCATTACCGGAATATGTGCTGACACCCGAGGTGTCACCTTATAGCTGTTATTGTCCAATTAATGTGAACATAAATCATTAACATTAACAGAGTAACAACTGGCGTATGTTTATCTCTAGATAATAATTTGTTTAAATTGCACATTGCGAATACAAATACGAACCAACCTGTTCCTGATACAGTTATATTCAAATCCGTTCCTGTTCCAGATAAAGTGAAGTGTTCCTCTTTCAACAGATGCTCGTGCCTGTTCACTCTCAGGATATACTCGCCCTTGAATCCACGGATGTGCGCGTGACCGGAAGCCAGACTCACTGATTCGTTTGTTTTCCAGTCCTTCTTCACCAACTGCTGATAACGTAGTCCAGCAGCATTGGGCTGGCAAGAGATAAGAAGTCATAACTATTGGTGAATTACAGAGGGACAGAGAAGATAACCCAAAATGAGATAAATCAATATAAGCAGAAACAACGCTACTTAGGAGGGATTTTATTGAATAGATTTGACGGGATCATATTTAAGCACCCACGTTCCAATGTCTTGTTGATTACCCTCGAATTGTCGTTCCACAAAAACTCAGATTGATTTCAAGTCGCCTTGAGCAATCAGTTGGCAGACATAGCTCAGATTGAAAGAGTGATCTTCAAGACTGCAATTACTTAGTGCTAAGATGGCTGCGTGCACCGCGGCTTGGTCATTATAAACGATATTGGTGGAGTATTTGTGCTTACATGTATAATGTTTCTATGGTACGGAATCTGTTCGTGTCAATAAAATTAAATATTTATTAAAGAAAATATCAATACTAGTAGGTGCACCTGGACCAAATTCCCATTAAACAGTGCTTTGTTTACATCCCTCATGTTTCCGTCCCAGAATCCCCAGAGCACGATCCCCTCAATCTGCGAGGTGCTGAAGAAAAGGGTGAAGAGATCCTCCAGAGTATTGGCTCTCTCGGTGACATCGTGGATGGCAAGATCAAACTCTGTGATCCAGATGGGCAGGCCGGTCGCCACGATTTGGTCCAGACGATACTGAAAATTATTCACAGACCACAAGTCTTTAACAGTTGGGAAACACGTAGAAAATACATATTAACTGCATTCATATAGATGCTTTTCGACGCTATTAAATGTTTCAGTTCTATGGATGAAAGAAGTCAATTTTCTGAACAGGGCATATGACGATAAATCATAAACTGCGTCCTTTAATTGTATTTACATGTATCTCGCAGACCGATAATGGAGAACAGTCAAAACATAAAATGTCTGAGTTTGCGGGTTTCCGTTTTAATAGCTCAAATATATTAATGCACAACGCGGCACTTTAGCATTGATATTGGAATGGGAAATAATTTTCAGAGTTGAGACAATTCACTAAAGCAGTGAAACATACCACATTCTGTAGTGTCTTTCACGAGATGTAGCCTAATATTGTGAAATGATGTCACAGTTATCCTGGACATGCATATAACTTTGTATGTATAATAACAATATTACCTTGACTACAGAGACATCAATGGGCTGATTCATATGAGAATGTATTCCCAGCCCGTATAGAGGTACATCACTCCTGGATTTGAACATCATGGCTTGGTTATAAAAGTCCTGTGAAAATAGTTCCAGAAGGTATTATATGACATAGTGACTTTCTGAAACAATTTATTGTATGGTTGTCGTACGACCCGTATCGATGACCCACTACGGGAGCATGCTTGAATTCAGGAGATGCTAAAGTGTAACATCAGAGTGCAACCGAACTCTAAACGGTTTGTGTGTTACTGATGGCGAGCATTTCCGAAGCAATCCTGATTTCAAATGTTGCCAAGTTGCGCCATTTAGAAGTACAGAAATTTGATTGATGTTTTCGTATCATGCAAATTCGATACTGTGTTCACCACGTGAATCGAAAGTTTGAATTGAATCTTTCTACAATAACCAAATTCGTATAGTCTTAAAGGGACATAATCAAAGTTGTAGGTACGCCAATCGATGTTCAGAGCTTGTCTTTCTGTTGATAGAGTA
>JAUELE010242131.1:0-11318 GCA_031471655.1 Diodora aspera | reverse complement strand
CTCTCTCTCTCTCTCTCTCTCTCTCTCTCTCTCTCTCCTACCGCAAAGACTCTCTCACCTTTACTACCTCTCTACCTTGACCAGATCAGTGGTTCTTTCGGATACAAAATGTCCTATTATGATTCAACACTCTCCATGCTAGGCTAATCATTGAAACCCATGTCAGGTACACACAAGTACCATGGAGTACGCTACAGTTCAAAACATGTCATTCAATATGCCATCATGAATTCAGCTGAGCACAAATCACCCACCTCACATTGTTCCCGTAGTGCGTCCACCCCAACGTGTTTCTCTGTTTGGTTAATGTTTACGTATTGAAATCGCAGCTAGGGTTATAACGTTTGTTATTTAAAGCATAGAGCCTTTTCAAATGTGTTTTTGCATGTTTGAATTATCGCAACATTTCAATCCCATTATTGTGATTCATTTTGAAGTGTTTGAACGATCTTTTGACGCTGAATACTCACGAGAAGACTGGCTTCTTCATGACTATTCTTTATTTATGTGAACCGGACCTGTTGTCGTCCGAGCAGGTAAACATGACGGAGGTTTAATGTACTGCTTTCATACATGACGACTGAACATGACGGAGGTTTAATGTACTGCTTTCATACATGACGACTGATCCTATCATGGATATACGTCACCCGCTTGGGAAAATTGAATCCTTAAATAACAGATCACGCGGTCTTTGCACTGTGTATGTTCCATATATTGTTTGCATTTATTTTCAACGTTCGAAATCTTTTAACTGTAGTGCAACACAATATAAGACACTCAAGAAAACGGAAAGCGATAAACTCGGTAGATCCCTTTTGTGACAGCAATCGGGTGTCTGAGGCCATATTTCTTTGTGTTTCTGCGCAAGACAACAAGAACTTCCAACAAGCTGGACATCATGTGTCTCAAGTACGAAACACAGGCAATTGTACAGTTGTTTTGTTGTCACTGGTGTGAAGTAAAGTTTAACAAACGATTACATTATTGAGAACAAGATCATTCTTCTGATATACAAGCGTCCGCGCCAGAGCTTTTGTCAAATCTAACCAACGAATACGATATATGCATGCGTGCATACATACATACATACATACATACATACATACATACATACATATACACATACATATATACGGTCCCACCGACATGCACACGTACATAAGCACACTCACACACACGCACACACATTCAGACATACGCACCCACTCACGCACACACATACTGCAAATAGATTACTAAACGATTTTTGTGCAATGCTGAATCTGTTCTGGTAACTTCAATCTTACGGCTCATCATTCTGCTCAATGCGATCTCTTGTTTGGCGTAAACATAGGACTAGACACTCGATCCAAGTACCAAAAGCTTAGCTCTATACGAGTACAGATGTCAATCGTTTGAACATGTCCTCCAGTGCTTGCACAATGCTCATTGCCAACACACTTATCCAACGTCAACAATTATTCCTTCATCAAGAAGAGGTGTTCGATGTTCTGCAGCTCGACAGAGCAGGGTAAATGAGGTGCGTAACTACAAGAGATGGGTGTCTTGTTCCAGCGTCGAAAGAAAACTTCTGCTTCAGGTCAGGTTATTTTGGTGATCCGATGTAAACAGACTTGCCTCATAGAATCCATACAACATGCATGTTGGGTAGAATCTGTAAACTTCATGCGGTGTGCTTCTGTACTGCTGTCAATACACGAGGTTTATGTGTCATGTGGTATGCTGCTGTACTGCTGTCTGTAGACGAGGGTTATGTGTCATGTGGTATGCTGCTGTAGGCTACTGCTGTCTGTAGACGAGGGTTATGTGTCATGCTTTGTGCTGCTGTACTGCTGTCAGTAGACGAGTGTTATGTGTCATGCGGTGTGCTGCTGTACTGCTGTCAGTAGACGAGGGTTATGTGTCATGCAGTGTACTGCTGTACTGCTGTCAGTAGACGAGTGTTATGTGTCATGCAGTGTGCTGCTGTACTGCTGACAGTAGACGAGGGTTATGTGTCATGCAGTGTGCTGCTGTCAGTAGACGAGGGTTATTTGTCATGCGATATGCTGCTGTACTGCTGTCAGTAGACGAGGGTTATGTGTCATGCGATGTGCTGCTGTAGACGAGGTTTATGTGGATTGCCATCTGCCAGCTCCACTTCTATTTCTATAAATTAGTCGTAACGTGTAGTGGCTGCAGCGGGCAGTTCACGGTCTCTTTCAGTTAGTGTATTCACTAGTTTTACGATCTTTCAGTTAGTGTCTTCCCTAGTTTTACGATCTTTCAGTTAGTGTCTTCACGAGTTTAACGATCTTTCAGTTTGTGTCTTCACGAGTTTAACGATCTTTCAGTTAGATTTACAATCTTTCTGCCAGTCCATGGTCTCCCGCTTCTCTGTCACACTAGCTCTTGCTATTCCATACACTGTAACCAATACACTATCTCATAGTATCCTTTACATTATCTCTTACTATATGCTGTACACTATCCCCCACCATACCATGCACTAGCCCTTACTGTGCTATACACTATCTGTGTATACACATGCACTTTTCCTTACTATCCTGTACATCATCTTTTATTATTCCATACACTATCCTTTACACTATCCCTTACTGTTCCATCTCACACTGGCCCTTATTATGTTATACTATTTCACACTATCCTTTAGAGTGTTGTACATTGTTCCTTACTACCCACAGTATCCAATACACTATCCCTCACTATGTCTTACACTGTTCCTTATTATTCCACACACTCTTTCTTACCACCCCATTCTATCCCTCACTCATCCATGTATCCCATACTATCACTTCCTATGTCATACATTGTCCCGTATGCTCGCCACACACAGGAGACATCTACTGAACAAATCTCATTCGTGGCATTTTGCTTAAGCATTTTCTCTCGTGTGTGGAAAATTCCGTAAGGAAAGGTTCACGAATGAAAAAAGTCTTCCGTAAATTTGCCGCCACACACAAGAGCAAAGTGCCACGAATGAAATTTTGCTCAAAAGATTTCTGCTCCTGTGTGGCGGGCGCTACTATCTCTCACTATTCCTTACTATCACACACACTCTCTTACCTCGTTGTTCATTACTACATGCATGCTGCCTTCAACTTGCGGGTAACATGCGTATTAGCTTGGACTGACACAGCTAGACACGCCTTCATTTTTCAGCACCATGCATGTTACATTAATTTTGATAAGTCTATTTGGAAATCATTTTGCCATCCTCTCAACGCGTATTTCAAGGGCATAAAATTCTTCCAATTTTGCACATTCTCACTTGAAATTCGTGCCGATAAACTAGGAGATAATTATGTTCTTTGGTAAACCATTAAAACTAAATATCGCTCAATTCCAGTGAAAACTCAAATGGACTGTTGCTTGGCAGGTTGGTGCAATTATTAATGAGTTTTAACAGGCCAAGGTATCCATAAAATGCTCTCACAAAATGGTCTGTTTTAGAGCTGTACGCTTTAACCTTCACGCTAAAGACTCTGCGAGCTAAAAATAGTTGACTAAGTGCGGGAGTTGTGTTGTTACTGATGTACTAAACGAGATGAAGAAAAACTGAAAGTGTTTTCCTTACAACTGGATTAAAGGGACGAGAGCGAGAAAGTACCTACGTAACAGCTGTATGCATCTTTGGCAGGAATCTTCTATTTTTGCAGAAATCTGCACAGAATAGTCCAACAGCTGGGGAAATTGTTTTCCACTCACTCAAAATTGAAAAAAAATGTTTTGCTTAAATGAGGTAGAATAAACTGTTTGAATAATCCGTTTGTGTTCGAAGGAACTGTTGACGTTCAAAGGCATTCAGCTAACAATATAACAGTTTAGTTTAAGTTAAGATGTTGTTCAGCTCCTGAATATTATCTTTACATTTTAAGATCTGTATCCGAATCTTCATTGACGTGAGCTTTACTCTGAGGAACAGACAATTTATTTTTGCAGCCGGTTAGATTTAACAGTTTTACATGACAAAATGCATTCTTTCGTAGGAATAACTGAATGTTTCCATAAATGTATATTCATGTATCTTCATTAAAGAGTCAGCAAGGCTATGAACTAATTACTCCGTTTTGGTGCTCCGTTTTCACCATCTGAATATTCACTTGATTGGCCCAGTCTGTTTGACAAACCATGTATGTTTTTAAACAATTCTTATTCCCAGACTTCCTGTTACAGTTATAGCCAGACATGTCCAGGAGACAATGCCTGGTGGTGTGAGATAACTGTATAATACAAAGACCCTCGGTCTTGGCAAAAAAAGGACAAATACAATATTCACGCACCACTCACGCGTTACATTGTTTTAGAGGTTACAGACTAGGGGCAAGTCTATTTTTACAAAGATTGCAAGTCTAGGGATAGCAGATTCCAGGTCTGACATTCGACTGAGGAGACACAGAGCTCTTTTCGTTAATTGTATACTCGTACCTAAAAGGGAGATAAACATTAATTTCAGAGACTTCAGTAGTTCCGGTGGTGGGCCATTGTAATAGAGAGAAAAGGAAATATCGAGCCACTTAAGTGCGGGGAGATAACTCAGTCAGTTGAACACCTGCTCTAGACTCCGAAGTTCTGGGTTCGAATCATCTTCGAACCCCAGGGCACTTACGGTTGGTTCCATCAGATACCCTGAATTTACTCCTATTCACGTTTTTTGTATGGAAAGGCCAAATCTGCTAAATATAGACAACCAGTGAAATGTCACATCAAGTACTCGAGAAGAGTTAGCAAGAGAAGTAACTCTTGATAAATTTGAACACATGACGTCTTGACTTCGCCGAGTGGTGAGAGAGACGCGCCACATGTTTGGACGCAAACTTTCACTGTGGACGCCTCACTGATTGGTCAAAACACCGACTTTGAGACGATCGTTCCAAAAAGGAGTGAATCAAGGGCATATTAGAGAGCCGTTAGCGGTGTCATATGCCCTGGATATCAAGAATGGGTTCGAATCCAATCGTTGGAACCTCTGCATCTTCTCTGCAGTAGCCAGTCTTGCTTTACACAGTGGTGATCACCCTTGGTTTGTCAGTGCCAGCCGTAGCACGCAGGTGTCACCGCATCAATTCATCCAGCTCCCCACTGGTGATGCGGGTTTTCCTCCTTCAATAAACTGACAGCGTCCCAGAACAACAATGCCGGAAAGAACACGCAAAACAAATTCAGTAAAAATAGAAATCGGATCAGTTATCATTGCTTCTAAGAACTGAGAGTGAGACTTGAAGTATGGAGGGACGTGGAATACGGAGTTAATAGTTTCTTGAAACTGGAATGAATTAAAGTTCTTTTGTCAGAATTTACAATACGTAAGAAATCCAGATTAAATGGTATGATATAAATCAGTGATAATTGTAGTTACTTGGCATGTTCTCTCTCTCTGAAAATAATGCAAACACTTGCGAAATCCCTAATAGCTACCATTGCCTCGAATGTCAGTAAAATGATTATATCTTTATCATTTTTCATACGGAATACATTTTGATATTCAAACAAAGCATGGCTGTTGCACTAACTCGTCAATTATAGATTTGTATCGCCGACAAACTTGGTCAGGTATAAAGAGTTGTTTATCTTCGTGTTTTAAATAACTTGTGATTCAGTGAATGACTCGGATCATTAAGACAGGATGAAAGGAAATTGGAAACGGAAATGAGTAATTATTGTCCATTCTTCCCACTGTAAATTCTGCAGTGATTTAACTGCAGCAAAGTTGATGCTCAACACTCGCAGAGTGCTATAGCGACACCCATCTGCTCGCTCCTCTGCAGCGTCTGTTTTATTCATCCACTGTCTATTTTTGGCGATGTGTTTTTCAATTATGTCCCGGACGCGTTTCCATACACATGTTACAGCTGGGAATTCATTCCTGTCTCTTCAACGTGGTTACCTGGCAGCCAACGACTTAATGTTCACATCGCTGTTGGCGTCGACGTCGGTGCGGGGAGCAGATCTCTCTGGTGTACCGATTCACTGGATGAATCACCCTGAATGATGACTGCTTGAATAGGGTTGACTAACTTGACTGCATGGTTGATTCACTTATCACTCTTCCATACTTGTTATACAGTCGCCGTGGTTGTTTAGTTGATTTTAAGTGTTGTAAATTGATATGTTGTTTATTTATTTAGTTGATTTACAGTTTGCTTCTTGATCTTAATGCACAGTGTGGTTATAGAGAAAGGAGATTGTAGACGATGCTTAACACAATCATTCTTTTGTATTTATGACCAGTTTATTTGATTCGTGTTTTCGACCACAATTTAAAGCATCTGAAAACAGTAGGGAAAAGAGGATTTTACGGCAGAGAGACATCAGGGGAGATAACTTATCATGACTTCGGCGCCGCTTGTGTACCGGATAGCTTAGATGCAGAGGAAAAGCGACAGCCCTCCAATCTGTTGACCTTAACGATTGCGTGTTCGAATCCAGGTCGGGTCAGCTTGGTTTTCAGAACTTACATTCGACCCCGAAACGGGAACCGTTCAATTGCAGCGATACGTAGCCTGCTTGAACATCACTGCAAGTCACATTAAAATATACACTAGACCCATTTCTTCGTGTGAAGCCAACAGCTGTATATAGTAGCCTACATGATCAATGTAACATTATCTCGAGAATGATTCACATATTAGTAGTAGCATACTTGCTAAATACTTTCAAAAGTTAGACTGAAGTCTCCGGTCAGTCCTTCAAACACCGCCATACATTGAGCACTATCTGCGAACATGACCAGAGCATACTACTGTATCCCGGGATCGAACAGGTGCTCGGTATCTCCATGCCTGTCGTAAGTGCCGACTAATTTAAAAGCGAGGTCCTGTTTTACCGTACTTCCTCTGAAAAGTGTCGCATGTAATAAAGGACGGTGGTTGAGAAGATGGCGGGTCAATGATTCCTCCATGCATTTACATCTTATTGAACTGAATTCTCCTCTTTAGGCATGGCGCGAGATGGCACAGTGGTTAGCGCGTCGGCCCAGCAATCTGCCAGTCCGTGATGATGTGGCTGAAAGATTGCCGAAAACCACGTAAAACCCCAAATCACTTACTAGGACTCAAGAAGGATTGGCCCCCAAAAAATGTCCGGGGCCTCTGTACACTTGTAATGAATAAGAACCTGGACTCGTATTAGAAGAAATACGATAGTTATCTTTTATTAATCTCTTTGTGAGCTACTATGTGCACCTCGCTGGAATATATATATATACATGTATATATAATTCGTGTTGTGTCTGAAAGTCACTGTGACATTAAACATCATTTCACTCATTCCCTCACTAACACTGGGTCCTTGCCGGTTCCCTTGCATAAGGACTCTTTAACTCTTTCAATAATTCACTGAACTATTTGGCACCAACTATTTCCTGTGCTGCATTTGTATTGATAAATAGGATCATTAATTTAGACCGATAACAAGTGGCCGCTATTCGGGGTAGAAATAATCCGTGTGCACGAAAACCAAAGACGTAAACATGATAAGGTAGCATGCATATCCATGTATATATTTGAAAACAAATACTTGAGGTTAATCCACTCGATATGCAATATTTCGCCACTACATCGAACAAACAAACATTATTATACACAAGTATACAATTTGTATACATTAATCAGTTCACAATGACAACAGATCATATATATAATACCTCAGGAATTTGGTAACTGAAAAAGGAAATGAAGTTTGAGGAAACCTTTCCGGCAAGATGCATTACACAGATATAGATACAACCTTGATATTGATATTTTTGCAGTCTAAACTCAAAACAACGTAAAACTTTATAAAACCAAACCAAAGCAGGGGGAAAGATAAATATAAAGCTACAGATTAAGCATGGGTATGGTCTATATATGTACATCTTTCAGATTAAAATCTAGGCCTACTGCTGTAATAAGATACGAAAACATAGGCCCACTATAGTTTCAGGTCAGCGTTGTCTAAAAATAATATGTTCGTGTACATGATATTTTTACCTTCTAATTAATAACACTGTGAGATAGCTGAACTCTTTGATTTGAACCTTCCAACACATTTATTTTGCTTGAAAAGAGGGCAAGCTTTCCTCTCTAGGTACAGGGGCGGGGGCACAGGGGGCACGTGCCCCCCCTTTAGGCAACCCGTTGAATATTTTTTTTATGTTAGCAGCAGTCCAACACCTAAAATATTACATAAACTCGTGAAATATGCTGAAAATGCACCATTTTCCATGTTAATTTTCAAAATTTTCCAGGGAAGCCTGCTACGGCCCTGGAAAGGGCCCAGTTTCACATCGACGTTTCGTTAGTTCAAAAATTGAAAAATAAATGAACGAAAGTGAAAATGCGTGATGGGGTGGGGTGAGGGTAACTTAAACCGAGAGTTATAGCCTACTCTCCCAATTCCAGAGAGCAGCAGAATATATGCGTAACATTTGGCATGTACTGTATTTACTTGATAAATACGTCTTTGAAATGTCACAACAAATATACATATTAAAATTGAACAATTTTAAAAGATTTTCTGTAAATGTCAATCCAGTGAAAATTGGAAGTGTAACTATTTTGCCGTTTCAACTGAGCATTAGGGATATAGTGGCAGAATTGGACACCAAGTAGTAAATAGAGGGGTTGGGCACTCCCCGCCGGTTCCGCCTAAATCGGCCAGTGTAAATGTTTATGTTATTTGTTCTGCACGAAGTTATATAGTTCAACATCGACGCTTCGTCAGTTGAAAAATAAATGAACGAAAAATTATTTGTTTTGTTAAAGGTGAAAATGCGTGAGAATCCGTGGTAAGTTCCAAGTACGATATTTGGTTAAGAAACTATTTGCCAATCAAATGACCCGCCCGGCATTCACTTCCGCATTTAGTGTCATTATATCTCCGCGACAGAAGAGTTCGGTAATTACCTGAGCGGGAAGGTGAGTTTTGTGATGACAGTTAAGTTTCTATGGGACTTTTAGACGATGGTTTTATGTTCGGTTTGATCCATTTATCGTTTAGAATGTCTCTGAGCTGCGAAAATTACGTTTGTCAAAAGATGCCGTTTCATGCAAACAAAATGACCAACACCTGGCAGGTAAAATGGCGACCTAGTTTTTCAACGATGCGGCATGAGTAATCAACGAAAAGAATGTTTCCGTTCTAGATAACTGAAGGCTTTGTCATGTATAAATTAAGACAATATTAAAATACATCGTATAGATCTACTGAACTGAAAAAATATTAATTTACCTACCTGTTCACTTTGAACACACCTTGATGCAGGTGAAGCCAGGTAAAAATTGCAAGTGATAGGTATGTTTTGGACATTGAATTCAGCATTAAAAACAATAACCTAGCTAGAACTTCCATATAGGGTTTTAGTCTGATGGGTGTGATATAGGGTCATATGATATATACGGGTGATATAGGGTCATATGATTTAGGGGTGATATAGGGTCATATGTCCCCCTGTCCCAAACTGCAACAGAGGCCAGGCTGTTACAAAACATATTACTTTTTGGTAACCACAGACTTCGCCACCTCTGTCTACCTCACCACCTGAAATGACACTTCATTAAAGTTGCAAGGATACGTGCTCCCAAACGCTAAAATAGGTCTGGTGCTATCTGTGTGAAATAAATAACATAAAATGATAAACTGTAAATCATACATTGTGAAAGTGTATGCCTAATTAAATAACGCTGTATTCCATTAGTCCAGGCAAATGCACATGGTTAAATTTTTAATTTCAAATAACGAGCCTCATTAAAACTCTGAGGGTTTACCGAAGAATGTCCCATCGATTTGCGAATTCTTTCCAAATATGAGCTGAATGCATTTATTTCTAAGTGTAATGTTTCCAAATATTTTCAAGATTGCCAAAAAAGTTTGGAATGCATTTTTTCTATTTTATAACATGGGGGTCACAAACTAAATGAGGCTATTCAAGAGGCTGTAAACTTGACAAACATACTATATCTCTTGTGTGTTATTTGTTGTATGTACATAATATTATGTATATTTATCAGTTTTTGGAAACGAAAACACTGAGTTTGACCGCACATCCAACTTTAATGCAGCTTGCTCGTCTTGTAACAAGACAATTACCAGAGCTCGAAGTTCATTGTTTGGGGCACTATAGCTATCCGGACTAGTTATCTGAAAATGTTCCTAGCCAAACCAGTAAACTACTATGTAGCCAATGTCAGAATTAAATTAAATTGCATGTAAATGACAACACATGTCAAGGGATTCATTACGAGTTTTTCGACATAGTGTAAGAATAGACATCAGGATTGTGTTCAAACATTTCGCAATGCAATTTGAACTTGAGCCAATTTAAGCAACTAGTCAACCGGTCTAGCAGAACTGGTTTTTACGTCGGCAAAGGAAAAAATAACCAGACTAGCAGAAACTTCGAGATCTGATTACTCTCCGTGACACAAGTTCTAATAAAATAATCCATTACAAATAACACCCCCTCAGTGTTCATGTTCATGGTCTTGATTCTAAACAGTCATGATGTGGGGCGTGGAATGGCGCAGTGGGTAGCACGTCGGTCCAGCAATTTGCCAGCATGCAACCTTGGCGGTTGTGGTTCAAGTCCCACCTGGGCATGTCTCTTTCAGCCTGGAGAGACAGGAGCCCGATACCGACGTAATGTTGGTGAGACCGTGGTGATGTGGCTGAAAGATTGCTGAAAACCATGTAAAACCCCAAATCACTCATCCAATTGGTTAGCATGATTCACTGCATCAAATCATCCAGCTCCCAGTGGCTGAAAGATTGCCAAAAACTATGCAAAACACCCAAATCACTCTGTCAACACTCTCTAAACATTCATGACTCCCTTAAACATACTGGACTGCAAAAGAAACGCAAGTTTTTAAAATGATGTTTTTAAAATTCCAACTTTTCTTCCGCACATTTCTGCAATTGTTTAATTGCAGAAATGTACGGAAGAATAGTTGGAATTCATATACTGCTGTTTTTCTTTGCAAAATGTTCCTTATGTATGTTTTCAATTTGATTTTCTGGCCTTTCTGAAAACAGTGCATTTCGTCAAAATATACCATTTGCACCTAAAAATTTGCAGTTGGTGTGAAAATCAAAATGAATATACTTGCTGACAGTAAGGGATATAAAAGCATCCTAATGGTAAACTTGTCTTTCATTTTCTCCCTGGTTTCAACCCCGTGGAGCTTCCGGGGAGTAACGTGGTATCACTTAGCTAGAATAGGGCCTCAGTAACCAAATGCTTGTCGTATGTGAATGTGAATCTTTTGCTTTCACTTTCTTACTATCGATCCTGTGTTGTCCCTTTTCCTGATGTGCCTCTTGCACATCACATTGCG
>JAUELE010242120.1:0-11318 GCA_031471655.1 Diodora aspera | reverse complement strand
CCCAAAAAAAAAAAAAAAAACCGAGCTCTTTCAACCCGTTTACGACTTGTGAACAAATGTGTCGGCAGATTTCATTCAAGATTAATACTAATCAATTCCAAGGAGACTTCCTGTTGCTTACGGCCAAAAGGTCGTATGACCAAATTTTGATGTGAGTAAAATGACCTTTAGTTCATGAAATGATCTTTTAAAGTTGCGAGTCGAGTCAGATCCACGTCCGCCATTTTGACAAAATCGCGAATACTTTTGATACGGCGCTGTAGCTGAAATTGGTCTTCCGACCGAGAGGTCGTGGGTTCGATTCCCGTCGTAGGGGGTTCGGCACATTTCTCTGCAGTAGTCACTATTTCTAAACGCAGTGAGAATGTGGTGCACTGTCACAGTTGGTTCGCCACTAACAGCCGTAGCTCGCATGTTTCAACGCACCATTGCATCCAGCTCCCCACTGGTGATGCAGGCTTTCTTCTCGCAATAAACTGGCGACAAGGGGACATATGGCTGCAAAAGTGCCGAGTCTCACTATGCATCCATTCTTCCTCCTCCTTAGTTAGTACAAAGTATTAAAAAATCAATAATACAAAATGAGCAAAGCAATTAACAAGATTAAGAAACAGAAAATGAGCAACTTTTATTTTTGGAAATAAAGTATGAGGTCTTAAGTAGCATGTCCGTTATATTACGTTGCATGTCCGTCATGTTACGTTGCATGTCTGTCATGTTACGTTACACAACATTTTAACGAGCTTTAAAAATCGTTGTTTCGAGTTTTTGTATATTTTATGCTTTGTGTTCTTGTCATCATGTATGACACAAATATTTAACTAGTTGTGCAGTTTTAAAAATTAGGTTCATTGTCCGGGAGAAAATGTTTAAAACCAAATAATGAGCCATATCTTGTGCACTTTTTTTCTGACGGTCGTATTCAACTCCTTTGTTATGCAGGCTGCTGGGACTTTATCCCCAGGAACATCCTACAAACAGAGCACCAGTAGTTGAATATATAGTCCATCTCATGACACAGCATCTGAAGTGATGATAGATAACTGTCTCGTATGAATAATGCAACTCTGCAACAACGTTAAAGACTTACCGATGCTTTCAAAATTTGGTTGTGGTAATGTTTACTATTTTAAAATGTCAGCTCGCAACAATGACAGGGGGGTTAGACCAAACATAGCGCAGAATAAAGGTGGCGCTGCGAAGCGTTGTATTTCCATTCGAAAGAAGAAAATGAAACTGACTCCATCTGCCGGCACGAAGAAAATACAGCCATATTTTATTTGACACACATTAATTTATAGCTTATATCATTTATATAACAAAGAATGCACAGACCATATTTTGCGCCCGATAGAGCTCGAATTCAACTCATATTAAACACTTACAAGACAAACACAACACGGGCACACGTGATAGCCTTACGAAGGGGTGAATGAAATGCCAACACATGTACACCTTTTAAAACTATAACTGTCAATTGTAATAGTTGAAGTTGGAACACAGTTTGCAAATGAAGTCAAATTCAACCAGTTTAGTCCAGTCAGTGAAAGAAAATAGGTAGAACTAATTGCAAAAGAATTTATTTTTGCCCCAGGTGATAGAGCCATGTGTCATGTGTATACAACAGAAAGTCCCGAAATTTTGCTTTTGCAATAATCGAGAAAATTGCGTCAAAGTTTAGAGAAAAAACGAGTTCAGGCTTTATCAACATGGGCTTCCATACACTGGAGAACACGCGTTGTGAGCTAAAGTATCATGACGTCACAGAGGGTAATGACGTCACATCCAAGTATGGTGGCGGCAACAACTTGACAGAGGGACCACACCCGCCCATGTTTTCATCTCACCAAAGGGACAAACCCCCAGAAACAAAGTACTTTTAAGGTTTTCAGTGGCCGGATATCTTATATTTGGTCACTGTTTGATATTTTCTCTTTATTGTCATTTGTCTGCACAAATTAGGCGTCCATTTAATTATGGTTTTCCAACAGAAACAACAAAAACACAAACAAAGATCAAATGACTATTTTTCAAAGATGTCATGAAGAGAATAAGCACACAATCGCTGAGCAGAGCTGGTTTTCGTTTTTTTTTCTCTCATGATGTGGTTTTCATGGGAATCTTTATAAATTGTCATATATTTAACAAGATATAAGCAGTGGCTATTTTTACGGCCAATCACGGTCACGGCAATTATTTTTTCTAAGTACTATCTTAGATTTTCTGATCTTGTCCATTTTCCTATTTTTGTTTATATCAGTGGACAATGATCAGATATCCAATGACATATATTATGTTTTGCTTCTCCTGTTATTAGATCATCAACAGTAGACTGATTTCATTTGACATCTAGCCCCTTTTAAGGTTAACACTAAAAGGCTGTACATGATCAGGAATATAGGTTATCTTCTTTTAATAAAATAGAGGTATACGACTTTAGCCGGATTAGTCCTAGTTTTCAAAACTAAAGCCTAGGTAAATGTATCGTACATCTTTGGATAGTGAATTGAGTATGATCAAAACTATACTTGCTTTTGAGTATATTTTCCGATATTTCCGGTTGCTTAGAAATATTTATTGTGGTTACATGCAAAATAGTGCAAACTTATCAAAGTATTACCTAACCAAATGCACTTTACCAGTACAGAATTAGGTTGATGATCTACTGATGATCTTTGGTCTTTTGAGATACGAGGCTTTTTGACACCTCTTAAAGTGGAGCGGATTACTGAAGATTGTCGGCTATCAGGATGTCGTCTTTGTTTTTATACATAATTTCTTTTCTTTGTTATTCTTTACACCTACTAAACAAGTCTCTCTTGGGTTTCTTCAGTTTAATAAATCATCCTTGTAGTGGATAACAAAATTAAGATTGTATCACTAAACTGTAGGGGTTTAGCAGAAAAAAATAAACGCCGAGAAATTATGAATATATGGAGAAAAAAGAAAGTATCTATACTCTGCTTACAAGACGTTCATATTGCAAAGAAAGATGAAAATATAATGAAAAACGAATGGGGCCTTAATTGTCTTATAGCTCCTTTCAAGTCAAATGCTAGGGGAGTAGCCATTCTTTTTAATAATATTTGTGAAATTAAAGTACATAGATCCTTTATAGATGAAAATGGAAACTATATTATCGCAGACTTAACAGTAGACGGAAACAAACTTACACTGGCAACTTTATATGGCCCAAATTCTGATGAACCAGGTTTTTATAGACAAATTTATGAACAAATTGGAAATTTTGAAAATGACTCTGTTTTAATTTGTGGGGACTGGAATCTGGTCTTAGACCCTGAAAAAGATTTGGAAAACTACAAGCATGTAAATAATCCTAAGGCCAGAACCATTGTGCTTGATATGATAACAGAATTAGACTTAACTGATGTTTGGAGAGAACAGAATCTCAGTACTAGAAAGTACACCTGGTGGAAAAAGAACCCAAGACAACAGGCAAGGTTGGACTTTTTTATTGCATCACAAGATATTTACGATAGTGTTGTTGATACTTCCATCCTTCCAGGCTACAAATCAGACCATTCAGCTATTACATTAACTATATCAAATATGCATAATAATGAGAGAGGAAAGGGTTACTGGAAATTTAATACATCTTTGTTACAAAATACTGATTATGCTAAGTTAGTCCAAAACGTCATAGAGGAAACTAAACAAGAATATTCTTTAAACAATGTTTCAGATATAGAGGACTTAAATCTCAAATTAAAAATTAACGACTCATTATTTTTAGAAACTTTACTAATGAAAATTAGAGGAAAAACAATATCTTTTGCCTCCTTTCTTAAAAAGACTAAATGTAAAAAGTATGAATATCTGAAAAAAAAGAGATTCTTGAACTTGAAGAAGTTATTAGAGTTGACTTTCAACACATAAAGGAGAAAGATTTAACTCTCTTAATAAATAAAAGATCTGAGTTAGAAAAGATAAAAGAAGAAGAAATAAGAGGGAATAATATTAGAAATAGAATAAAATGGTATGAGGAGGGCGCAAAACCAACAAAATATTTCTGTAATTTAGAATATCGTTCCTTTATTAGTAAAATAATTCAAAGCTTAAGAACAGAAGAAGATGAAATTATCTCGGATGGAAAGTTAATTCTAGAAGAACAAAAAAGATTTTATGAAAAGTTATACTCGTCAAAAGGTGATATAGATAGTAATATTGTGGAGTTCCTAAATCTTTTACCTGTTCCAACTATGGACAAAAATCTATATGAAGAGTTAGAAAAACCAATTAAAATGAAAGAAATTGCCATAGCTGTCCAAAACATGAAAAATAATAAGGTCTTGATGGCTTCCCTGCAGAATTCTTTAAATTTTTCTGGAAGGATATTTCAGTTTGGGTATATAGGTTAATTAGAGATTCTTTTGATAACAACAGACTAACAAGCACACTTAAAATAAAGGAGTAATTACATGTATCCCTAAAGAAAATAAGGACAGGAAATGTGTAAAAAACTGGAGACCTATTTCACTTCTAAACACATTGTATAAAATCTTAAGTACCTGTATTACAAATCGCCTAAAAAGACGCTGTCCTCTCTGATCCATGGAAACCAAACTGGGTTTATACCAGGTAGATGTATTAGTGAAAATATAAGATTGCTTTATGATATACATGTACATATAGCTTATGAAATTAGAGCACGAGATAAACCTGGTCTCTTAATACTAGTTGACTTCGAAAAAGCTTTTGATACTGTCTCTAAAGATTGTATTATGCTAGCTCTTTAAAGATTTGGTTTTGGTCCAGTCATAACTAAATGGATCAATATTTTAATAAATAATTCCAGTCCCTGTGTTATCCAAAATGAACATATATCTGGTAGCTTCACTAATAGTCGTGGTTGTCGACAGGCGGACCCAGTCTCCACATATTTGTTTCTCTTTGTAGCAGAATTTCTAGGTATCATGATTAGGATAAACAAAAATATTAAAGGAATTGTGGCGAATACTATGGAATATAAGCTCGGCCAATATGCAGATGATACACAGCTCTACTTGGATGGCACTGAAAAACGTTTAGTGACAGCAATTTAAACATTAAATGATTTCTATAAAATGTCTGGTCTTAAAATAGATATTGATAACACTAAAGTCCTTTGGATAGGTTGCATGGTAAACAGTGATGTTAAACTATGTGAAAATATAAAATTAGATTGGCATAAAGGCAGTTTTGAAGTGCTGAGTATAATTTTAAATCCTGAATTAAATGACCTCTGGGTCATAAATACAAGGAAAAGAATCGAAACAATAAAACGAATACTTGCAAATTGGAGAAAAAGACAGTTAACTTTATTAGGTAAAATAACAGTGATAAAAACGTTGGCTATATCTACCTTAGTGCATATATTCCAATCACTTCCGAATCCCCCAAAAGAATTTATTAAAGATTTAAATAGAATTTTCTTTAAATTTATTTGGAATGATAAAAACGATAAAATTAAACGAATACATCTAATGCAAGATTATAAAAATGGTGGACTTAGAATGACTGATATCCAGAAATTTAACGATGCATTAAAACTAACATCTCTAAGAAAATATGTAATGAAAGAATCATATAGCAATCCTAGCAATTTTCCTTTTAACGAATTATTTCAGATGGGAGCCAACTTGAACAATTTTATACACTTGTCTAATCCTTTTTGGAGAGATGTACTAGATATTTGGTGTTCTTATGCTGGCCGCTTCAACATTGATCAAGATGTTAGTAATATCCTTTCTGAGTCACTATGGTTAAACCATAACTTTAAAAAACCAAATCTATTTATTGATAACTGGTATAAGAAGGGTATTCACAAAATAAAAGATATCTGTAATGAAGATGGATTTATGAACTTTATTCAACTAAAAGAGATTTACAATATAAAAGGAACCTTCTTAGACTACAATCAAGTTTTTCTCAGTATTCCAAAAAAATGGAGAGACACCATAAGTCACATTGGACACCTAAATGTTTATAACTTAGACTTGACTCTTCCACTGCGATACTTAATCAAGCCTAGTAAAGGTTGCAGACTATTCTATGATAAATTAATGACTGACAAACAGGTAGGTCTCCCAAAAGTTTGCGCTAAATGGGAGAGAACAGAGAACCTATTAGAAATTGGTTTGGATTGGAATAATATTTTCACTCAAGCTAGGAAGTGTACTAAAGATACAAAGCTAATAGATTTTCAGTATAAGTTCATTCACAAAATTATCTACACAAAAAAGGAATTGAAAATGATGAATCTTCTTGATGATGATGTTTGCTCTTTCTGTAAATCACATAGTGAAAATCTCACTCATGTATTCTTTGAATGTGATAAAGTGTCAGCTTTTTGGGCAGAACTACAGAGGTACATATGTGATATTTCTACTATAAGTTACACTTTGGACCGGTATACTGTTCTTTTTTGTGCTCAACAAGGAGATCTGATAATAAACCATATAATTATTGCAGCACAAAAGTATATACATGTCTCAAGCGCATTGATATTCAGGAGCACAGTTTGTGGACGATTAAGGGCAGTCATACTCCGCTTAGGCGACCGGCAGTTCTTGCCATGTGTTCTCAGAAAGGAAGAAAAACATTAAATGTTCTGTTAGGAAAGCAACAGGCAAGCAGCGGTTCCGGAATTGCGCTTCCGACTATATCATCACAGGCAGATCCATTAACACTAAGCTGCTACCTAAAATAAAACCATGTAACCTCTCTGGGCGTCTTGGCACTGACCTCGGAAAGGCATGACCGTAATCAGTACAAAACTCACGCCGCTTCCTGTCACTGGCTGACTATGATATAGTGCTGATATTAATCAAACCCTTCCCTGAATTTCGCGTATATAAGCTTAAAGGAATTACGTCTACCACATTCCCCATGATCGTGTACTGTCTATGAAAAAAGGGGAACTAGGAAATGCCACCCTTTTGAACGAAGGATAAGATAATCCTTTTGCTGCCAGCGTATACTTTCTCCAATATATACCCTTTTGTGATTAATATTCCTCTGTTTTATATGGTATGTTTCCCGTTGGCTGTCAGTTGGCATTTGGATAACGCAAACTGTTATCCAGTTCAAACTGTCTTCAAAACGACTCTTTCAAGACTGGTTGGAATAAGCTCCTCCACCGCTCAGGGTCTCGTGAGTTTAACAAACCTGATTTTCTCTGACAAATGCAATCAATTTGTATATGCGATTAAATTTTCTTTCCCTGTTGGCAGCAATGTTAGGACGAAGATGAAACAGTTCGCTTTGCAACGTCTCGCCTGCACAGTACACCGTTGTTGCATTCCCAATTGTTTACAGTGCCCTTTGTTTCGTTCTTTCTGATTTTTAAATTCAATCAGGACAGTTCCGGGCTTTAACACCGAAAGCAAGCCTTTCTGACAGTCTGTGTGAAGCAAAAGGTTGTTGTGTTAAGGATGCTACATATTTTGCACAAAGATCTTGGTGGTTTTTGCTAAGCAAAACGTCCCGGGAGGCAGTCCCGTTCTCTGTCTGGGCTGTGTGTAATGGATGCAAAGTACCTGAGCTGATGATAATCCCTCGGAGAATGACAGAATTCGGCCGAATGTTCTCTGCAGCACATTTTTCCTTCCTGCAAATCCTGTCTTTCCTAAGTTCCTTTTGAGGGATTATTACATAACACTAACGAGCTCAATATAACATGAAGAAACAAATAGAAGTTGCAGTTGCTCAGTCAAAGTGAATAAAAAAAAGGGTCGTTCACGCAAGCTTCTTATAAACATTTTGTTGGATGTATAAATTGATTTGTGCCGCTGGTTCATTGTATTGTACGAAATACCAGACTGAAAGTCAGTTCCGAACAGACAAATATTATTTGTGCTGAAGTTACAGGTGTTTTAGTATTTTTCCTGAACATCGAGATCCCTCCAACGATGGTACTGAACGCCCAAAACAATGTCGAAGCTGTCGACCCCCCCCCACCCCCACACGCACACGCACACACTTCCATGACAAGACTTAGGTACTTGAATTCCTCTCATGACGAGAACAAACACTTTACAAATGTAACATTTTTCGTTCCGAGGTATACCTCGGAATGCACCAAATCGAATCAATATTTTACAACTTTTTTCATGTGCTTCTTACAGCGGCACTAGCGGCACTAGCGGATCTGACTCCGGCCAATGCATCCCAGTCCTTACTTTCAAGAAATCCTTGATCCGCCTCTGAAAGCGTACCTTACCTCATCATGCTCTTGTTTATGTATGGTCTATTTCCGGTATGGGCGACAATTCTACCCGAAACTGCCTAGCAAAGAATCTCTCCAAACAAGTAAACGATTCATGCCTCTATATCCTCATTGAGGAAATAGATGTTTTAATACTATGTTTAAGCTATTTTACATTTGCAGTATACCCAACTGGGATAAATAAAATGATCCAACCCCGGACTCAAACCTGCACTGGTGTGACCGAGTCACCACGCTAACCTATCACTGTCGAAACCTAAATAAATAAATTTTAATATAATTATGTTCAATAACTGTAAAACCGGAAGCAAACGAGTGAAATTACGGTGACGGTTGTATCGATTTTCAGTTGAAGCAGTTTACAGACAAACGTTGATATTATCAACTACAATAATGTACAGCTTGTTATTTGTTGTCCTTGAATTCAAAGCTTTTACAGTTTTGGGGTTTAATTATCATAGGGCTTCAGGACAGTGACCTGGCGAGAATATGTTAGTTGAGGGTTCCAGCAGCCTAATGTTATTCGTCAACTTAAATGGACTTACTTTCTTTGTAGGTGCCAAAAACAGGAGAAATTCAGATACACACTATATCCTGAGAGCAATGCAGATTAAATCGTTGAATTCATTTCAAAACTGGCGTTTGGCTGTTGAGACGGTTGGCGTAGTAACGATGCGGTGTGATGCGGGTATTTTGCGTTGTAGAAAACTAAAAGAGAAGCAAATAGGACTACTTACTCTAAATATGACGTTTTGACGTTGAAGCAAGACAAAACGATATAAAGCGACAAAACGACACAACAAACATGCATGAATTAATTGGATAAATTACTCACATCTGTGTCGCGTTGGCCTGTTAAACGTGTGCCGTCACTCTTATATCTGAAGTGACGGTGCAACATGGTTGTGACACCAGAAACCTTCAGCGCCGTGCTAACCTTAGTGAAAATGCAAAACATTCAGCCGCAACCAAGGCTCGATCCTGGTTCGATTTGGTTAACTTCGACGCTGACCTCTCAGCCAGACTCGATGGATTGGAATTTGTACGAAATTAAAGGAACTACATGTAGGGAGTTTTGCCGAGGTTAATAATGTTTCAGCTATATCATCTGATGGACTGGTCTGCGTTCACATTCATGTTTCGTTATATTGATCTGTGTTTGAATAGTCTTCTGCATCAGCGCACATCTTGCAACCACGTTACGATATCATATGATAGAAGGGATGGCCATACGGGCGCCGGAAGCAATTTGAGACCGTGGGTGAGGGAGGCGGCTAGGATCCACAAATCTCAGGTTTGGGTCAAGACACTTGAAGCAGTCACAGACACTTCAATTCTGATTAAATATCAACACAACAAACTTAATTCTGCAAACATTGTAAACAGTGAGGGGGCTCGAGTCCTATCCCCCCTCCGCTTCGACCTCTCTTGAACCATGCAACATAATTCATCAATAGAGACCATTTTAATAAGAATGTGCTTGCCTTGCCAGAAGCTAGAACATTAAAGAATGAAATAAAACTGAAACAATCTTAATCCTTAGAATGGAAAAAGAAATGAAAAAACAGCGTATTAATATGCCACAAATACCTCGCCTCCCTAGCTGCAGTGAGGGGAAGCGAGTCCTATCGCCTCCCCACTCCGCTTCGAACGCCCTTGAACCATGCAACGCAAAACGTCAATTGGAACCAATTTAATACGGATTAAAATTGTCTTGCGAGAAGCTACATGTATATCATTAAAGAATACAAAACTCTCTTAATCCAAAGAATGGAGAAAGGAGTGAAGAAACAGCGCATTAACCAAACTGACCAAAATCAATTTGGCAAAATTACCCCCCCCCCCCTAGGATCCGAAACCTGAGCACGTTTAATTTGAAATCTGCCGGCTCTTCATGTATAACCCACCATCGAGCTCTTGCTTTATGTTCTGAGAGTCATAGTTTGACATGAATTAATCATGCCTGTTTCTGATAACAATGTCAACCTTTATCAACTCAACTCGTTTTTTCTGCACTATCGCCCCTAATGGTTTCCTCCGACCATGCCTAAACAGAGACGGAACTGCAGTGCACATACTCGACACAAGTAATAGATCTAATTTGCATACAACGTGTGTGTAATCTCCACATACGTGACAATCAGGTCGATGAAGAATCACAGGATATTACAACATAAATCCGGTCCAGTGCCAGGGTTTAAATAATACGGGATGGGAATTCTGCGTCATGTTTCATTCTACTCTGTTCTGGTATAATGTGATATAACTCGGTGAATTACACTCTCTATAAACCCCAATATATTGTTCATGCTTAGTACCCCAACGGAATTGGTCTATTGCTCGATATTTAGGATCTCGTTATCTACGTGATCTGAGCAGGAAACGAGACTTGGACGTGTATTCATTCGACTGATATTGATTTGACTTTGTTTCTTTCTCGCAGAAAATCTGAAAAGAGCCCATTGCCATTACCCATATTTAACTAAAGACCGTTTCAAAGTCTTGTAGAATGCAAAGTTAAGTTTGGTTAAATTGTTGCTTTGGCTGTATAAAAACTTTGAAACATCGGGGCGTCATTCATGATCCTTCGGTTTCTTGTGAATACAAGCTGATGAACAATTGTTTAGAATAACCCACATCACATTTCACTCATTGGTTATAAACAGATAACTTTTACGTCCTTTCTTCTTCAAATAATACTCACGGGATCTAGGGACGCGGGATGGCGCAGTGGTTAGCGCGTCGGCCCAGCAATCTGCCAGCCAGCGGTTCTGGTTCGAGTCCCGCCCGGGCACCTTTCTTTCAGCACGGAGAGACAGGAACCCCGACACCGACATGTAGAAAACCACGTAAAACCCCAAACCACTCTCACTCATTCACTCACGGGATCTAATGAGGGTCTGAGTGTCATTCTCCCATTTTTGAAGACGAGAATATGTAGTGTTTAGTATGTTCACACTTATTTCCACTGTTGTGCAATGGTATCTTTGAACTGTCACGGAAAATATAATATCTTTGAGTGGTTTACAAACTTTTTTCTGTATGTTTGTCAGATGTTAAGGGGGGGGGGGGGGAGGGGGTGCACGCTGCC
>JAUELE010242109.1:0-11320 GCA_031471655.1 Diodora aspera | reverse complement strand
CTCTCGCTGCTGAGACTGAAATTGTGCGGTTTGGGACCCTGTCCCCTACCCCCTTTTGAAAATGTAGATACACTAAAATAGCCTTCAAACACCACTGAGAATGAAATTGTGCGGTTTGGGACCTCACCCTACCCTTGGAAATATGCAGGCACACTAAAAAAGCCTTTCAACCTCCCACTAAGGCTGAAATTGTGCAGTTTGTGCCCCCCACCCCTTGGAAATGTTTAGGCACACTCTGAGACTCAAATCTTTTAGTCTGTACCCCCTCCTTTCAAAACTTGATTTGTCTGTGCATGCATGTTAAATTTGTAGGAAGATTCCGTTTGGTGATCCATCTGTAATGCACTTATTCAGTCTGGGAAAGCGTGATGCACCAAATGACAATTTGGACAAGAAAACCAAGCTAACCTCAAAGTCCGAGCCACGGGTCAGTGCAGGAGGGTTTAAAAAATGTATCCACATGAAATGTGGCGGGGTTATTGTTTGCACTGTCAGTGTGGCCCTTAATTGGCCCCACTGGGATCTTTGAAAGCTTATCTGTTCCACTATGCTTCACAAAGAATTATCGTCAGTCAGTAACAGTTCTGAACTGAAAATTCAGGTCAGTCATTGTAGTGTGTATCATTATTTCAAAAGTTACACGCTTGTATCTCGGAACATCTTCACAAAATTTAATCAAGGGCTGTATTTTTTCCGATTTTCGTGACATCATTAATGTTTTGTATTTAGATTCTGTGATCCATGCATGTAAGGCCCTCTAGCTGGGAACATGGTTTTGATTCTAGACTCGGAGGCAGGTGGAAAGGTTTCTGGGGTTATGCAAATTAGCACCAGGTGGAAGCAGAGGGCCGAAGGCGGTGAATTAACTTCCTCAAAGAAACTCTAACAAAGTGCATGGGGCCCTTTTAAGGTTTTATTAGAAGAATTGAAGAGGAAATTGGCATTAAAGAATTTTTTATTGGTAATCCTGATGATTGGCAGGAAAAGTATTGAATGAAACTATTCAGATATAGTAATGTCATTTCTTTTAAAAATGATTATTTACTTTATGAATCTTTGAGGTTTCGAAAGGTTATCTAAGCTTTGTAATTGTTAATCATTTCAACCTGACTGGGAGCTCGCCAGAGAATTAAATTTTATCTTTTATGTGAAATTACATCATAAATTATTAACAGGAAGTAATTTTCAATACAAATGATGAAATGGTGGTCGCTCTGGGATTCTGGACAGTTACAAAATTATGCAAGAACAATCTAGTTGTGTTTTGCATTATTTATCATAAAGAGGTGGGAATTTAGTTAATCATGAAATAAGTGGGCTGGATAGTAGTAGGAAGAGGAGGAATGCACTGGTGGTCAGATTCTCAGTGAGATTGATGAGATGGGGTGGTGGTGTCTGTATTGCACGTGGAAATGATATTACCCATAGTTCATGATAAATATGTCTTCCATCTGGTAGCCTCATCTCTTGTTTGATAAAAGATAGGATGCTGTCTTGATGCGGGCTTCTTGAATGCCAACTGTCGAGTCTATTCTGATAGATGTTTTCTTCTAATAAACTAACACCTTCTATTTTTGCACCTGCTGAAGCCATTCTCAAGTTTGGCACTTGAGTTTGGATGGGTATATATATCTTTGGTAACTGACTTATTTTTGCAGACATATGGAATAACATTAAAAAATCCCCCCCACACCCCTCAATTCCTTTGTGTTGCAGCTAGTATGTTTAAGTTTGTGTTTCAAAGAGTTGCAAGGAAACGGACCAGATTCAAATTCAAGCATTTGGTTTTTGAATTATATTTACGTTTAAACCAAAAAAAATATACTTAAGTGGGCTCTGGAAAGCAGAATATAAACAGACTGCCATTTTGAATTCACCAGCTTGGAGGTGACATTGGAGGCTCCTGGCAAAATTTGCTGAGGTCAAGCAGAAGGTCAGTAGCAGGGTGATAAGCAGTTGTAGGGTGATAGTATTACAGATTTGCCTTGCTCAGGGATGCTGGTTACCACATGGCTGTTACTTCCATTACTATGGGTATATTTCTTTCATTTCAACATGGTTATGGCCTTGGCTTCACGTTTGATTGACTTGCCAAATGGTTGGTGGGTAATGGTTTGACAGCCGTTCATTTCGTTTGAGTGAAGGATTGATCATGGTTTGCACTCTGTGTAATTTTAATGATATACTTTTCCATGGATTGTGGACTAAATTTAGTTGTTCAGCCCAGAATTTATTCCTTTAAAATAAAGTTGGCCGAAAATCATAATGGTTAGGTTAGCATTCTAGTCCAGGATTTGTCTGCATGTATAGACTTCATACATTAATATCAATACAACTAAACAGTTTCAAAATCAGTAATATAAAACGGTTGCTTAATGCAAGGCACATTTTGACTGATTTGTGTAAAAATTCAGTCGCAATCTGTAGACTTTCTTAATTTAAAATAACATTTTAACAATATTTTTAAATCCAGGTTTTTCGGTATCTTAAAAATTTGAAAACTGGGTTGGTTTTTCTATTTGTGTTATTTTCTATAATAGTGGAGTAGATTGATTAATTGCCACCAAAAAAAAGTTTGAGAAAACCCCTGAGATGAGGTTAATTTGACAAGATATACAAGATCAAGTAATTTAAAATTTGCATATGTAGGAAACTTGCTAAATATTTACACCTTAATGCCATCATAACAGCTTCCTTTACGTGTGTGGATGCACCACGTTTGATGTGTGGTTTCAATACAGAGAGCATATGCTTGATGCTAATTGCCGTAAAACTAGTAGGTGCATCTGCCGAGTGGTGGAGTGCAAACCATTTTAGTTTGTAACTTCACTTCAGGAGAGCTCCCATTTGCCTTTTCTAATTCCGCATTAATCCATCTTAATTTATTCCGTCATGACCTTAACCAGTGACCTTGACAATTCTGACACCAATCTGTAAAAGCGTAGGAAATTTACGTTTTTTTAAAAGAACGATGACGTAAGCAGAAGGAACACCGTGCATACCGACTGGGGCTACAAAGTTCATGCATGTCTGCTTAATAAACTCTCGTGACTCGAACATGTTCGGCTCGGCTGTTTTTCATTAAGCTTCTTGTTAATTAGAGGAACTTTTCTTGTAGTATCAAAGGTTGTTCAAGCCTCATGTGGTCTCGTCCAATTGCAAGAATATTTCCCTACTACTAAGATTACTGCCAGAAGGGTCTATACAGTGGTGTTTCAAAAACTATGTTTAATGCAGACTTCAAGCTTCAGTCCAAGACATCTAATTCTAGCCTTTATTCCTAGAAATTTAAGGTTTTCAATTATCAATTAATTTTAAAAGATGACTCGAGTTTGCAGAAATGATTATTCCTATCACTAGGTCAAATAGTAAATGATTTTGATCTTTGCTGCAAGTAGTTGTTTGGAAAGCATCATTTGAACTTAGCGGCCATATTGTTCAGTATTGAATGATATTTGTCAGTCAGTCTTGAAAGAAGCTTCTTTCATGTTTTAAGAGGTTCTGCTAAGAGAGAAATTATCAGAAATCACACAACATGAAAAATCAGTGTTAAAGTGCATTCATCTTTGGGCTTGGCATCTCTTAATTAAGGGAAGACATTCCCTTTTCCTCTTCCATTTCCTCTAGCTTCAAAGCAAAGGGCTTATATTAATAACATCATATTTTGTAATATTGACATTACAACGAATGTGCTTCTGCTTTGTATGGGAAGACACTGGTCTAATCGCAGGCAGGCTGAGGCATTAGAAATCTCTTCGAAGAGGATTAGTTGGAAACGGCTAGTATGTGAAGTGGTGTGCAAATTGGCTTAAGTCATCCCCGACTTAAGATATTGAATTCCACCTTGCCAGCAGAGCCGATTCTGATGAGACGTTCCATGTTACTAATTTCATATTAATTTGAACTTTTAGTGGGAGAATTTTTCTGTTTGTGGAAGAATTTGACGTGTTATGAAGTCTTTTGTGGCAAACTCACATAATTATTTTTTCATAACTTCCCATTCTGATTCCATTGACATTTCAAACTGAAACGTGTCAAAATGTTCACGACCAAATCTTTGTCTGCACAGAATTGAAGAGTTGCTGAGAATTTTCTTGTAACCGATTGGTTGTCGTGTAACACACTTAAACCTTGAATCCAATGTTAACTTTTGTCACACATTCTGTCGTGGGTACGATAACAAGCGTATTGATCAGTCGTTCGAAGGAATGTCTGCGTAATTTTCTGACTAGGTGATATAGTTGTGACGTTTCTTCATCGACTGACATGAGATCGGTGGTAAAAATTAACATGATTGTTCTCTTAGAAATTGAAACGTGAATGTAAAAGTGATTTGACTTGTTACCGAAATGATCTGTTATAATTAGAGATGTGCATCCATCGGCAATACCTCAATTTGGCTGTACGTGTCCTGCCCTGGACCAGTTACTAGGCCGATTAATAAGATTTGAGAAGTGATTTCCAATGTTAGTGGTGTCCATGACAACGCCTGAAAAGAACATTTAAGGTGAACGTGGATATATCGGTTCAGCGTTTTGCGATGAAAGTGGATAGATAATGATTTGCGATCTTTTCTTTACCTGTTATTGTAGTCGAGAGAGGGAGAAAAGAGATCTTTTTTGGGCCGTGTGATGGAGTCAGTGTCACTTAGCTTTGTAGCGACGTATTGATTCAAGAAATGAAGACGATCTTGTATCGTGCGCCGAAAGAAGTTCAAGATTATCTACTCCGTCTGCTGTGGATGTAATTGACTTTTCTTCCTCTTGATACAGCACTTTCAGTTGTCGTTCTTTTGGTCAAATAGGAACATGCGACTTTAAAAACCTTAGAAACTAGACAATTTGTGCATGTTAACCTTTTAAAGGCAAGTCCGGCAGGATCATATATTTGGTTTGGTTTACCAAGATATTAATTTATTGTGTTTCTTTAAATGCTACATATTTCATAGATGCCTTCAATCTACCTCTTTTCTAGGATTAGAAGTTTATTGTCAACAAACAAGTTAAATTTGAACAAAACTCAACATTGACTTAACTGCATGTGTTAATCATATGTGCTTACATCAAAACAATTTTGTATACAGCTGTCTAGATGTCTGAAAATGCATTATTTTGAAGTAAATTATTCACCAAAAAAATGTTTTAAAATCATTTTAAAATAGCTTTAAATACTATGCAAGGTTTGAAATTGTCTTTTTTTCAGTACAAGATGTCAATATTTTTTTGGTGGTAATCCTGACTCTGGACTGAAGCAATTTCCTGTACATTCCCTTTGCTTTCTGGGTAAAGCATTTGTTATATTTGTTTAGGACATAGGGGGCATATGTTTATGAGGCGAGGGGCAGGTTGTGATGCATGTGGAAGAAAATCTGGAAATAGAGAGGCAAATTGGACACATCTGCTTCGAGGTTTGAAACAAACTGAGAAACAATATCGTTTTTTTGACTACAGTAGGAGAGGAAATGCCGTCAATCACGATGTTTATGAAGCTGTTAGCAAAGTCGATTCTATTTTTGAAATAAGAATATTTGTGATGGAGGTAATCATGAGAATTCTGGGATATTTCCTGAACCTGGATTGGGCGGGTGATGTACACCACTTGCCACTTTCCTTCCCCAAGTGAAGCCATTTAGCGAAAGGTTCAACAAGACCTGTATTGCCTGTTATCGTTGATTGGACCTTCAAAAGTTTATGGACCATTTTGTGGCCCTCTTAACAGAGATCCTGCGTCAATAAAACTGTCCAATGTTTACACTGATAGGTCAATTCTGTGGAAGGAAAATGGGATCCAATCGGGGTTAATTTCAACCTGATCTTTAAAACTGCTGAGGATGTAGTAAAAGTATAGGCTGTATAAAATGCTTGAGCTCTCTCTCACTCTGTCTCTTTAACAGGGCATGGGTTAGCGCAGTGGTTAGTGGTATTTGGTGGTCATGAGTTTGAATCCCACCCTGGTGCCCCTCTTTCCGCCTGGAGATTAAACCCTGACCCCGACGTAGGTGGCAACGTGGTGATATAGCTGAAAGTTTGAAAGCCATTGGCTTTCCTTCCCCTCCTAGAGATGCGAGATGGCACAGTGGTTAGCGTGTCAGTCCAGTGATCTGCCAGCCTTGGCAATCATGGTTCAAATCCCACCTAAAGATAAGGGTCTCACACCGACGTGACCTTAGTAACACTGTTATGATGTGGCTGAAAGATTGCCAAAATCATGTAAAAATCCAAAATCCCTCTCACTCCTTTGCCCCCTCTCTTCTCTCTATCATCTGCCTCACAACCGCAAGGTCAGGGGTTTGAATCCGGGCTGGGTCACTTTCGTTCGACTCAAACATTTGGTGCCCTTTGTACTAACCAAAGCGTTATAGTTGAAATATTACCCCCATGTTACGTTAAATCACATTCACTCACTCACTCTCTCACTCTCTCTATCCTCTTCTCTCTTTCTCTTACGCTGTGCTGTCACCAACTCACTGCATCTGTCTCTCTCTCAAAGGAGGAATGTTCCTTTCCGAACTCGTACCGCACTCGGTGAAAACCTTTGATAAAATTTACTTTGACGATTAGCAACTGCTCACTGGGACGTAGCTGTGGTAAGCTTGCTATTTACGTAAGTAACTGATGTGATCCAACGAGCAAAATGTAAATGTATTGATAGTTTGCGTAACAATGGGAGAAAAATATATTTAGATGGACGGCCCGAGGGCCGGTGTCTTTACTTAGGGCCTCTGTGGAGATCAAGTGAAATGGTAGACACACACACGGGAACTCTTGCCGGTCTTCTGAATTATTCACGATGCAAATTATATCTCCTTGTTTGGTGTCGTCCATGTTTGGAATAGTAACCACAGAGGATCATACAGAACCTTCTGTTGTACTAGGCAGTGTTTATCAGCGACATTTTAAACGTTTGTGTGGGGTGGGGAGATGTTTATGGATGTTTTACATGTATGAAAAGTCTGGTGACTCATCTCTCTGTTGCGTACCAATGAGGCTTTGATGAGTACCCTGTGGGGCTTCCGGGGAGTGACATGGTGTCATGTAGATAGAATAAGGCCTCAGTAACCTAATGCTTGTTGTACAAGGCGACTAAGATGAGGATCTTTAGCTTTTATTTTCCTTTTCGATTCCTTTTATAAATGTCTTTCGCTCGATGTGCACCTTGCGCATCATGTTGCGTTATGGCTGAAATATTGCTCTTGCAACATTTCAACCCAACTCAAGCTTTGATGAGTGGCAAGAGCTTCAAAAGAAGCTATGCTTCCAATCCTTATTTCTTTTATGCCTGTTTCTGCCAGTTTATATTCCCTGCATCACGCTGAGACACTGACGTCATAATGTCAGTGGTGTCATCTTGGGCAAGTGCTTGTAACTGCCTCAGTCGACTCAGCTGAAACTGGGTACCTGGTCCTCCATCAGGAGTGTTGTTAACCTCTGAGCGCCCAAAAAGGCTGCTTGTGTTACACCAGGGTAATAGTGCACAGAGCAAGCTTTAATTATAAAGCCTGGATTTAGTGCTATACATGACTCTACATTGTTGTGATATGGCTGATATATTGCAATGGCAATAATTCAGCTACAACGCAACATGATGTGCAAGGTGCACATAGAGGGAAACGATAATTTGGTGAAGAGATTGATAGAAAGAAAAGCAAAAGAACTTTAGTTTAGTTGTATTGTACAATAAGCATAAGGATACTGGGGCCCTATTCTTACTAAGTGACACCGGGTCTCCCCAGTTGCACCCCAGGGTGGTCCAAATTTGATGTTCCTTCAAATTTTCATATGACCTTGGATTCACCTTTGACAAACACGACCCAACTCTGTTCCCATTCTCCAAGAGTTGTGGACCTCTAAATCTTTTAAAATACATGCTTATGTTGAAATGTTGACCAAGCATAACTGAAAAGGCATTCGCCGTCCCACTCGCCTGTTACACCGCGGCAAAAGGTTTATTGATCGCATCATAAGGAACAATGATTTTTCATGACACGAGGGACAAGGATTTCTTGATGCACCGGGGAATAAAACACTCTGTTACAATGGCTCCAAACATGCTATGAGAGGCTAGATATGTCATGAAACGTGATTTCGACCGGAGGAATGGTACCACTTGTGATGGAGTGAAAAGAAATATGCAGAGGACGATATCGATGATTGGCGAAAGAGCCTCAATTGTGATGTGGTTGCTGGATAATCAAGATGGAATCCTTCCTCTTATTGACAACCTCATAGGAAGAAATTCGAGAAATCAATATCTATAGTCACTGTTGTGGCAGTCGCTAAGAAATACTCGGCTTTTTTATTGTCATCTGGCAATTAGCCTAGTGATGATTATGTCCTTTAATCGAAATTTGGGTACATTAGCAAGGAACCAGAAATCATAAATATTCACAATCACTTGTGCTTAGTAAGTGGAAACATCAGTCGGTCAGATTTTAATGTGTCAAATTGTGGGTTTAAAACTTAATTTGAATCAAAATTTATGTTTTCAATTAAATCATTTTAAATGTTGGCACCGTTCTTGGAATTCTTAGTACAAATGATGAATCAGTCCTATTGTCATAGCGGGTGCAGTGGTTAGTTTGGTGATCTAGTAATTTGCCAGACTTGTAAGTTATGGGTTCAAATCCGGGTTGAACACCTTTTTCAGCCTAGGTATTGACCTCTGACTGTGATATGACTGAAAGATTGCCGAAAACCGTGTTAAATTCAAAATCACTTGCATGTCTTTTGTCATCGCTTCTTCATTTTTTGAAGATGACCGTACAGAATTGAGATGAATTGTGAGTGATTGCGGCTTTTACATGGTTTTTGGCAATCTTTCAACCACATCACCACAGTCTTGCCAACATCATGTCGGTGTCTGGGCGCCTGTCTATCCTGGGGGGGTTCGAACCACAACCGTCAAGGCTGATAGATTGCCAGCGGCACGCAAACCAATGTACCATCCTGCTCCCCTGAGATGCTACTATAAATTACTTGGAGCTATGTGAAACATTAAGTTAACGCGTTTGGAAAGCAATTTTAGGTTGATGAAAAGACATGTGTTAAAGTATCACAGAGGTGTGTTAATGTGTCATGGACGTACCAACTTTCTAGAGCAACCACAACTCGAGGGTTAATTGAGGTGAAAGGAGGCGGCCTCTGAAGTCATTCTTCTGTTCCTATCAGGAATTCTTTAACCCATCTTAAACAAGTCCCACCATCGCTGATAATTGAAAGGCGTACTATTTTAGGGACGCTTTTGTTTTGAATAACAACAGGTCAGTGTTTAGAATACGAAACAACGTTTATTCTCTGTTTTTTCATTTATCGGCGTCACTTTTCACTTAATTAGATTTATTCTAATATCGGCGGAAAAAGAACTGTTATCTTTTGGCAAGCTGACAACCTGGTCGGAGGCCTGGAATATTCGGATTGATTTATATCTTAATAAAGCTTTATCCAAAGAAGCGCCCAGCTTCTCTGTTATGAAGCGGTGTCGTAAAACGGAAGAGACGTTCCGAGAGAATGTCACCGATGGACATCATCGTCTCTAGCTTGATTATTACACACACCAGTTATTCATGATTCTCTGACCTGGTTTATGCGTGGCTTGAAATTCTTAATTAAGATGTCTTCGAGTTCTTTTGTATTAACTGGATGCGTCTCTGATTGGCCGATTACGGTTGTAAAACTATCCATAAATTTAATGAATTCAATAAATTCTTAAACTTTTGCCAATTATACCAGGCTCTCGAGTTATATCCAGTGATGATATTTAATTTTTTGACAGGCCACAACTGTTGAAAAACTGAATAAAGTCTATTTTGTCGTTTGCTAATTCTAAAAGAGACGTGACGGGGTCGTTAGTGTATCAGTCCAGTAACTTGCCAGCCGTGGCGATTGTGGTTTGAATCCTGCCCGGGTACATTTCTTTCGGTCCGGGGGTGCGGGATGGCGCAACGGTTAGAGCGTCGGCCCAGCAACTTGCCAGCCTTTGCGCTGTGGTTCAAATCCGGCCCAGGCACCTCTGTTTCAGCCTGGAGACACATGAGCCTGACACCGACGTGATGTTGGTGTCACCATGGTGATATGGTTGAAAGATTACTGAAAATCATGTTAAATCCAAAAATACTCGCACTCACACATGCAAAACACAGGACACATAACGGGGATGTATGACTGAACAATTGTTAAAAACGGTGTTATATTGTAATCTTTAAGAGCTTTGGGTACCTAAATCATGGCTGAAAAATTACTCATCTCAACATTAAGTCCTATTTTATATTACAATATAGTTTAAAAGTTTTGATTACGATCTTAAACTCCGCTCACTCATTATATCCCATTTCACTGACTTTGGTAGAAATTTGATTGAGATTATTATTCTTTTTAAAAAAAATATCCTAAATTTCAGATTTGATGGTTTTGTTTTTGGTTCAGGAGCTGAGATTTATATCTGTGAAATTTATGACAGTTTACTCAGACAAAAAAAACCCCTTAATCAGCAGTGCAACACTACTTATCAGATAGCATCCTGATGTATTGTTTCAACTTTGACCTGTTGCACTTTGCATGTAACTGTCTGAGATCTGACAGGCCTCTTAGAAGAACTGGACATCTCCGTTGGAAGCTTCGGCCAAATCAATACTGTTGTAGTTCCATTTAATCTAGCGTAGGACGCGTTCTACCTCTTGTAGACACACAATCTATCTTCCCCATGTCTTGCACTGTTAATATCCTAAAACTCGGACACGTTCGGGTCGTCTTGTATAATGGCGGATCAGGTTGAAAAATCGAGTGAACTGAACCGTAAATATTTTGAAATTGAAGAAAGTAAATTATGAGAAATTTGCAAGACTTAAAATTAGGAGTGCATTCGGAGTAATGGGTTTCATGAAGAACAATCGGAAGCGATGTAATGGATCTTCGAGTCTACAATGCTATTATCGGAAGAATCCTGTCCAGTACCGATACTATCTTGGAATTGGTATCAAGGCCATTTTGATGGAAGAGATGCCGTTCATGGGGATGTTGATATCTGCATTTCCCCGATACAATCCATTCAGGTTGATACTAGTAATGCTGTAGTTTTTAGCTTACAAAGGAAATGAATTGGACAGGCATGAGCCTGGGGGCTTTGTTCCGTTGCAAGGATCTATTTGATTTGAAGGTTTGCGTGGTTTGAATTGCGTTTTCTCGCTACGTTTTAAAAGGATCGTTTTCTTTCAGAGTAAATTTTTTAAAAGAAACTTAAATGAATTGAGAGTGGCAGGGTTTTGAGAAAAGGAGAGCGAGTGCAAGTGAGTCATTCTGGGTTTTACATGGTTTTTGCCAATCTT
>JAUELE010242098.1:0-11320 GCA_031471655.1 Diodora aspera | reverse complement strand
GTATCGCAATAGTAGGGCCACTATCGCAATAGTATCGCAATAGTTGTTTTAACTATCGCAATAGTATCGCAATAGTCCAAAATGCCTCAATAGTCACCCCTAATATAATACATACATATACATACATACATGTACACACATCCATCCATCCATCCATACATACATACATACATGTAGACATATCCATACATATTGTGATACATACTCACATACATACATAAAAAAGATACGTGTGCTCGAACTGCTAGATGTACAGTAATTATATAATTTTTTTGTGTTAATATAAGATAGTACCACTGTATCCTGTCATATATACAACCTTATTTTCTAGATTCTGAGCCAAGCATTAACTCCATATTTCTCTCAAATAGCCCACTAGTCTTCTCTACCGAGAACTGGGAAGTGCACATCTAGTACAGAAAACGTACTTCTCAAACATACATACTCTGCCTCTGTCGTTACATGCAGTTCATTGGAACTTGTTTTCGTCACTTTGTGAAATCCTATGTAATTTAGAGCCTTAAATCCCTATACATGCATTATTTATCTGTATGATGTATATATTACTTCACACAAAATAAATAAATAAATATTTTCACTTATTCCTTACCATAGGAGTGCATATTGAAATCTTAACCGAAGACACGACAAACGTAATTAGAACAAAGGCAAACGCTGTCCTTTGAAGTGTGAAGACAGTAAATTGATATAGCTTTATTTGTAACCAAGCTGCACGTGTCTCATTATTTTGTCTCTTCTTGTGTCAATATCTGCCAATCAATCACGCTTGTTCTGTCGTTATTTAGGCTAACAACCACCTGTTGACGGTTTCTGCCAAGATAGTTTGTTTTTCGCTGTCAAAGCGACACGGCAGTCATGACAACGAATGGCCAATCGGACGGCAGTTTCTTGTCACGTGATACGGTAAACTTTGTCTAGATGTGTTGACAGGAGCACTTTGGAGCGATCCACTAAAAGTAGAATCCAGATGTTGATTTGCTTAACCTATACCGGCAAACGGAAGAAATCCATTGGCAAATAGCGATGTGAATTGGATGAACGAATTTAGACCCTGTCACCATCAATTATCGTCCTTTTTCTCCTTCAAAGACATCTTGAAAACGAAATGACATATGGGAAAAACGTTCAACGTACACGCTTAAATCAAACTTTGGAAAGGTCCGTGGTTATATGAAACGAAAAGAAATCTGAGCCTACGCACAGTGTAACATAATGTATAAGAAACATTTAATGCTTTAAAATTGATCATTTGCCTCGTTTTTACGATTTTGCGCACACATTTCGTTTTTTTAAATGCACATTTTACTAAAAAAAATTGTTCGTATTATAAAATTAATATGAAAATATTAAAAATCTTGAATAAGAAATAAATTTAAATAACGCAAAGAAAAAAGTAACTTTCATGCATGTTCACAAGTTGATATGGCTAAAATGCTACTGAATGAGTTGTCAATGATGAATTTAGTGTTTATATAAACTGCAGCGGTCGATGATAACAGTCTTCTTGTCGTATTACATACAATGTCTTCAAAGAAACTGAGTTTGTCTCTGATAAAATGGCGAAAGCGTAACTTGTCATTAAAGCAGTGCGCCTGGTCTGTGTTCTTTTTACAGATTCTTTTCATTTTGATTTCTTATGCATGATTACAAGTATATTCAAAAATGTGCTTCACACTTTTCCAAGTTCGCATGTAAATAATCCAATATTTATTTTCCCCCAGTGTAGTGTTTAGCAAATACATCACCCACGTGGTTATTCTTTGTTATTTTTTGTAAAATTTGAAAAGGTGCAATTGGTTGTCAACGCGTCCACTTACTTGTAAATATGTACAAGAGGCGTACATAGGTTTGTAGTCATCGCTGTCTTTTATTATAAAAAAAACATATACTGGCAGGAACAGCAACAGTAGCAATCGTAGTTAGTTACTTAGTAGTAAAATAGGTAGCAGTATGTTGCGTGGCAGTTTTGAAAGTTGATATACAGTGAAGAAAGATTAAAAGCCGGGTTCTTGTCTGTCAGATTTACCCATGAGTTGCCAATTAGTGTTTGATTGGCTGCCTCACAGTGAGGGAACGGCTAACCTAACTGTTCTGGCCCCTGGAGAGGTCAAATGTCAAGCATGGAATTTACTATAACATTACACACATGTGGATGTGATCTTGTAGAAATGACATATATAGTGCAAAATAATACAAATTTAACTGCTAAATTGACATTATTTTGTTATTTGATATAAATCATTTGGATAAAAGTGATCTTTTCATGGTAATAACAATGTGATATGAATTAATAAAAATGAGGTTACTGAATGTGGAGAGACACTAGGGAAGGGAAATGTGATACCATGAATGAAAGTGACCAGTTCAGCAGGCACGTTACTATGGAGACCGACATGCCTCTGCCACTGTAATTGACAGGAGGCAAATTCAAATTTTGAATGGAAACATAAACAATAATTTTCTACATGTGATCTTATTTCACTTCCTTTATAAGTGTCTTTTTTTGAATATGTTCATTTCATCCTTATGTATGCCCCTGACAATTTTCAATCCGAAGTAATGAGTGATACTTGTGATATTTGACCAAATGTGTCTTAAAGCTCCTCTGTTGTGGACCAAACGACAGTTTTTCCATCACTGTCAGGCCACACCCCCTGCTCCTTTTACACCCGCATCCCGGCCTTTAAACCAAAACTTTGAAGATACATAAGCTGGGTGTCAAATCATGGGGGCGGGCTACAGGCGCTCGGTGACTGCCAATATCGTATAGCACATAATTGTATCTTGTATCTTGTAATTGTATCTTAAAAATACAAATATCTTCTTTGAACATATATTTATTATCATCTTGTATAAATACCAAGCATAAACATCACGAATTGTCACCCACAAAGCTTCAAAAACGCCAAAAGTATTCTATTAGCGATATATTCTTTAAGAGACCAAAATACAGTCTTACAACATTAGATCGTTATTATTAAGATACTTTTATGAATATAACACAATTATGTGTTCTACGATATTGGCAGTCACCGAGCGCATTTGGGGCGCGCGGGTGATGAGAAACAAGTCATTTTCTTTAAGTGGCCTAAGCTAGGTGTCACATTCTTTGTTTCAAATGTGCATGCAATACACATTCCATCGTCTATAAAACATTAAAAGGGTATATACTCCCCAACAAAAATGCACGCATTCTATTTGATGCGAGCCGTATTCAGCACGTGCTTGTCGGGTACCCCGTGACGATCCATTTCAGCACTTTCAAAACGATACGTCTCCAACTGGCCTCTAACCACAATTTTCTTCGTTATTTATCATTAGATAGCTCAAATGAACAAATGGCTAGATACTTTTTTCAGAAGGGTTTTAGAAATGTACATATCAATATCAGCTCTTCTGAATAGTTAGCTATAAAATTAATGCAGCTTAAATGCTGCGACTATGTTAATTTGCATATAACTTTATGTAAGATGACACAGGTCGCTATCTTGAATGTAAGTAGGGCGGAACTCACTACTTCCGGATTCCTCTATGAACGCTAGACTTACTGCGCATGACAATGCGTGTATTCTTTACTTACTCAGAAAAAGGCGTCTCCTTTATGTGCAGAAGGAGTACAACACCTCGTTGAGTTTCAATAAAAGAATATTTAAACATCTTGTTCATTGAGATATTTGCTTTATAACTTAAATCACATATAAAGGACCATATCATTGTATTAGCGATGATGAAACCGTGGTTCACGGCGAACCACATGCAGTTATCAAGCGGTTGGCGGACATTATATATGAGCCTAAATGATAAGGCTCCTTTTTGTACCGCTGTTAGCAGGAAACTTGCCAAGCTGTAATTAAAGTTCCTTAAATATATGTAATATCAGAGCAAATTTTTATTCCTGGGACTATATTGCCTTTTTCTGGCTGTGCCTGAGGCAGGGCCAAGCAGATATATACTGACGAGCAAAAGAAACGATACCAAGATTTTGAGAGACTACTGAATAAATTCACAATTGCGTTTGATATGCAAGAGATATCCTTTCAAGATTAGGACGTTTTATCAATGACATGATGTCAATCAAAGTACACGCATTGAAATCCAAATATCGTTTTGATTAACTATGACATAAAGATTTAAGGGAAACTAATTGAAATCATTTGGCATCGTTTCTTTTGCCCGGCAGTATAGATGGTGACAATAATAATTAGCATGAGTATACATGTATGTGTTTTCCTACTTTGGAAATGTTGGCAAACGGTAACAGCACAGACACATTTGGGTAAAAGAATAGAGATTAGCTATTTTAAATTCTAACGAAGCATATTTCACTGAGTTGACACTTTTAGATATTATATCTGACACTTATGTTTACATCCTGAATTGATGAATGACGCATTGTTATAACGTTTCTCACACATAAGACTTAGTATTTGTGTTGATTCTGTTAGCTCTGTTGAATCATCATTTTGTTAAGCAGCAACGAAGTCAAATATTTGGGACTCGCCTATTAAATCTGTAGAATGAATATTTCTGTCTAATTTCTGCCTAAAAGCTAAACACATAAATATCGTAGTACCGACAATACTGTATACGTACTGGCAAAACCAGACATATTTGTGGGATGATTTTAACTTTTAAGTAATTTTACGTGTTTTTTTTATCTATTTTCCTACTAATTTTTAATAGTTCAACTTCCGTATGTTTGTATACTGTTACTCTCCGCGTTGTTATTTTACACAATTTAAACATAATGAATCTATCAACTATTTGTACACTCCAAATTGACAAGTACCAGTAACTCAGTTGTGTATTATGTGTAATATTGGACTGTCATATTCAGTTTAATGGAAATATCTATTAACAATGCTTCAAGCAAAAAGCTGAAATATTGTCAGTGTTGTCACCTGTTCAGTCAGTTGTTTTACATTGGATATGGCTGCTGCCTACAAGATTCTTTTGTCGAATTACATTATTTAGCTAAATGTGTTAAGCCAACACATGTACTAAAGTACTAAGTACTAAACTTTAAATACTAGTATGTATTTAATTATTAATTCTGTTTAATTCTCTGTAAAAATATTTTAGACTGCAAGTAAATCTAAAGACAATACTAACTTTTCATTGTGGAAAGAATCTGAATTTTTATGTCTGTAATATTAAATTTTTATTAATGATACATTTTTTGACATTCTGGGAGTTTTGAAAAAAAACTTAAGAATATAAATTAACCTCATTCCGCTTCAAAACTCATGAAATCTTATCCTCATTCAAAACATTTTGCAAATGCTATGTATGTTGCATACGATAGTACAGTAAATGACATGAAATATAGCATAAATACGAAAATGAGTGTTTTAACGAGGTACCCATAATGAAGCGACCATGTAGACAGTTTGGGAGAAATAAACATATTCCATGAGTCAAGAATTAAAACAAATATAATAGATTGCAGATATATAAATTTTTTAAAGTTTATAATAAATTATTATGAAATGAATCAGCAAAATTCGAATGCTGACATTCTTTTCTACAGCATCAATTTTTGAAACAAACCCACATATTTCAGAACTATCAACACGATAGGCTTCATCTTCATCAAATATGTAAATAATGTGTTATAGTTAATATTTCAAAGTGTTCTGAATTTCATATAAATTCTTAACAGAGTTGTCTTTCCCTGTATAGCAGCATTCGTACGTTCACACCCCGAACGCGTTTGTGAAAAAGAAACAGCGAGAAATGTATAACGTTCTACAACGGACGTGTTTGATCTAACCATTTCTCAGCCTTTCATAATTGCCTGCCCGTTTGGAAAACTGCAACCTTTGTCTTGTTAAAGTTTACATTTAATGAAAACTTGTTACTATGGTTTCCTACTGGTACATTTGATTCTGCAGTCCCTGTACTGTACAGGAAAACAAAACATCATCGTCTGCAAACAACAGTGAGAATAACTGTATCAATGGTGATGCAATTGTACACCATCCACACAGTTTGTATGTACTAAAATTACCAGCTCATTGAAACCTAAAAAGAAATTACTGGTAAACAAAAAGAGACGGAGAATACATCCCTGTCTAACACAAATCGTACAGTCATACATTTTCGCGGTCATACAGTTACTACGAAAATAAAACTGCTTTCAGATTTGCATACATATTATGAAGGAGTTTCATAATCTTTGTGTTAAAACTGTGTCTTGTTAAAGATATCCATAATTTATTTCTGTCAATTGAATCAAAGGCTTTTGCAAACTTCACAAAAAGAACACAGAATTTACCACTTTTATTTGTTATATCGTTGTATTAAGTATGAATACCCCTCTCCAAATTCTGATTTTTCTTTACCAAGCTTTCCTTTAACACGATGGTTCCATCTCCTCAGTTATCGAAGTGGTCGATATAATCCCCCAGGAGCGATGGGACCACCATAGGGGTCGGTAAATTCCTAAGGATCTACCTAACGCCTGCTTTATTATTAACAATATCTCGTTTATAACCCTGTGACAAGAGTCGATGAGGACTGTCGAACACATTATAGGATAACTGAGACAAGTATACTGAGAACGTCAATATTTGTTATACTCAATAATACCACCGAGAGATGTTATACTAATTCACTATTAATACGGCGATTCAATGAACAGATTGGTTATCTTTACTACGTTGGAGAGTGGGTATCGTACAGCGCGAGCTTGAGAAGTTAGGAAACGTCGAGCGCTGGTCGTAGTCAGATGATTAATCAGCTCGTGTTGTAAAACTTCCAGTCCTTCACTGGTTCGCCTTGCCTCAAACTGATGAGACACTGGTAATGTCAGTGGTGTCAACTTGGGCAAGTGGCTTTGCTTGTAAATTGCCTCAGTCCACCCAGCTGAAAGTGGGTACCTGTCGGAAAGTGATTTTTCAAGAAAGCACAAAAGCAAGTTTAGTTAAGTTGATTCCGCAGTCTGTTGAAGGAACACAAGAAAAATTAAATTAACTGTTTCAGATGTTGTTTTTTTTGTAAATACTGGCAATCAAAAGAAACTGTTTAAAAAACTAACAAGCATTGTCAATTTACAGAGCTATTCATTCAAGAAAGTGTCGTTTCACCACCCAACTCCATAAAATGTTTCTCTGGATCGTTTCTTTTGAACGTCAGTGTACATTGTATTAGACTTCCTTGTATAACTTGGTGAATTCAGTCAATGAATGTATTTTTTTGTCCCAGATATCGATACGGATGGATTGTCTGTTCATTACACTCTCTTGGTCGACCGGTTTCCATCTCAGTAGTGACCAACAGAACATCATCACCTCTGAACAACCTCATCATCAACTACCCCGACAACAGTAACATTAAGAGCAACCTTACCCGCTGTTTTCCTGCGCTATTTGGCAGCGTAACGGCAGCAAACCTCGTGACTGCAATCGAAACAAACATCTACTTTGGCACGGACAGATTCATTATATACTTCTATAACAGTCCCAACAATACTCAGAAAGCCCTTCAGTATTATGAAAGAAAAGGTATTTTGGAGGTGCGGAACTGGTCACTTCCGGTTCCGGTCGATAAAATACACTACTACGGTCAAATGGCGGCCATACATGACTGTCTTTATTCCCAAATGGGGAGAACAAAATATATTTTCTTTGCAGACATTGACGAAGTCATTGTGCCTCGCAAAGAAACTACTGTAGTGGCATTAGCCAACAGACTATTTCATGAGAATTCTGGTAAATATGGAGCCCTGCTCTTCAGAATTACTTTCTTCTTTGCATACGGAAACCGAACGAAGAGTAATTTTCAAGGAAAGGATTATGCCATGGAGTATGGCATGGATTTCTTCATCTATACTAACAGATCAGGGGTTAACCCCGCTCCCATCAAAACAAAGGTGTTGGTTATTCCGGAGAAGATTAACAAAATGCATGTACACATGGTGGACGCTTTTGCTCCATCCTGTCATTGCAAAGATAAAGTAGTGTTGGAACAAGACGCGTTGATGCACCACTACAGAATGTCCTATGATAAAGAGGCTGAAAAGGGATACCTAGAGGATACTACTTTGTTGAATTATACAACAGAACTCATTCCAAGAATTAAAGAAAAGCTTGACCTTCTGATCAAGAATGTAACACTTTGATAACACTTCTCACAACAACTTAAGCAACACGGGACGTATTTGAATACACGTAACTTAGTTTCTCCGTAATTTAATTAAAGTTGCTGGTATTGGTAGTATATTGTGTCTCGCAGAAAATGACGGTCACAGAACAGCACCAATCTTTAACATCAGAGACAAGAATATAAAACCCTCAGGTTGAACAAAAAGCAGAGGCACTATGTGTAAGGAAACCATCAAGGTTCTTCGAGAATGACGTCAATAACCTATATGACCACCATTTGTTTGCCTGAACATGATGTGGCAAGGACCAAATCAAACTGTCCATCTAGCGTTGTGGGTTTGCTTGTCATTTTCGTGTCAGAAACTGCTCAAAATGATTCAAGTTCTGAGGACGGACATGCCGATTATAAACACACCCACCGAGAATGTCCTAAGCATGCTCAGTATGATTGAGGTCAGAAGTTCTCGCTGATCAATTCGTTTGGTTGATGTGATTCCCTTGAAGCATCTCCATCACAACTCTTGATCGTTGTCGGTGTGTATTATTGTCCATGAAGATCCGTGTATCTCTGCCCCTTCAAAGCGTCTCTTCTGAAGACGACGGGATTTGTTTGGCGCCCAACACCAATACTTGCCTACACCATCAAGCTCCCACATCCAAATGCTCATGTCCAGTAATGGTACAGTTCGCAAATCCTCCACGAACATTTCGCCAAACACGGCCATCATTGAAGCTGAAGCGATACTTGAACTCTTCATGAAGAGCACATTGCAGTGGCGGTTGTCCATCCAATTGTGAAGAAGTTCACCCAACTCAAGTCTAACCTAACGATCTTACCGTGACAAAGTAACACGCTCGCCAGGTCTCATTGGCCTAATTCCATTTGGTATGCAGTCTGTTGCGCATATTCAGTGTGGAGACGTGATTTTTCACACACTCTCTGGAAGTCATTCTGAAAGGTTCCTGCGTGTAAGAGCCAGTAAGTAACGGTATGCTCTCGCTGTTATATATGACACAGGGACTGCCTGAACGGGGTCTCTCAGTACAATGCTCAGTTTCATGGTAACGTATCAGTGCCCTTGACATAACTTTGATGGACCTGGAACTGGATTCCCACCGCAGATGGAATCATCCCACCACAATAACACCAACTGCCCCAGTAACTTCATTACGTTTCAAATATCGTCTAATCATTCTGTATTTCCTTTTTAACTAAATATAGCCTAACACAGCTCTCTGTGCGTGTATTTTAAGGATTGTGTGCTTGAGTGACGTGTTCCAGGAAACCATATCGGTTAACTGTGAAATGATACGATGTTAAGAAATCATGAGAGTAAACTCTTATTTTAAAAAAACAATGGGAACAATATCCCACATATGCCGTTGTTGCTTTTGTGAGAAGTATACATTCTTAAAGAAAGAAATGTGCCACGTTGTTCCTTTTTTACCAACGTTTAGTGACGGGTTGTATCAACATGACAACGTCAGATCACATGTTGCAGATGCGGGCCAGAATTATCCTTGACAGAACAATACCCACAAGTTTCAATATCCTGGTTTATGATCCGACATTGGAAATTTCTGGGAAAGAGTGATCTACTGTCTCAGAAATTCTTGCCCTACTTAAACAGGAGTGGCAAAACCGTCCCAACCAGACACATCAAACAAATCTAGGCAGATGTTTAACTGTCATCACTGCGCATGTTGGTCATATACGCTCGCCCCACAACAGACCCACTCCACAACAGACACGCCCCACAACTGACATACTCCACAACAGACATGCGCCACAACAGACATGCGCCACAACAGACAAACTCCACAACAGACACGGCCCACAACAGCCACGCCCCACAACAAACACGCCCCACAACGGACCCACAACACATCAATCATTAAAAGCATAATCTGCAAATGTATTAATCTTATTCTTCCTCCAAATCAACCAATATTACTAATGTTAAGTTCTTATTTATGACGAGTATACTTTTTATAACGCGTTATTATCCCCACTTCTGTGCATTAGACCTGCAAGTAAAATCTATACATGGTCTGTTCCGTGCTCTACAATCCAGGCTTACGCCAAGGTTTCTTTGGTTCATTATGCATCCTTTTTTGCTTTGCGTTTCATGCAGTAGCTAGTTGTTGCTATATTTGTGATTGTTACAAATGTTTCAGTTTTGTCATTATGTTTGTCATTGTTATATACTAACCAAAAAAGTTAAGGGTCAAATTTGATACAAGCATAAACTGATATCATTTATTTTGCTTTTTGAAGGTTTGTCGGAACTGGCCATATGAGCACATTTTAAGATAGGGTGTCTTCATGCAAATAATGTTACTACTGAACAGTTACCAATTGCCTTAAAGGTCAGGTGAAAAGTTAATGGTGAAGGTTACTGAATTTTAGGAAAATTTGTTTCATGAAATGATGTAACGACACATGCAGCGTGTTCACATGTTGTTCATGATTGTCACTTTAAACATGGACACACTGACATGTTACAAGCGTGCCAAATTGTTGTCAAATGGATTTCGGATGCACCGTTCCTTGTTAAGAGATAATAAGATAGTGTTATCACTATGTGTGACCCTAAACTTCTTTTGAGTAGCATGTGTGCTTTTGCAATAAACATTTTTACTCACTTAATTTGTTTAAATTATTCTTTGGCACTACATATACTGACACACTTCAGAAACGCAAGACAGAAAATTTAGTGCAATTAGGGCAATGCAGGCAATAAACATGATAAGGCCCAAACAACATTTGTGAGTGGCAATAACGTTGTCAATAAGGCTGGGTCATAATTTCATCCATGTTGCCAATGTGAAACCAATTGACAAAACGCAGAAATTCTGTGCAGCTGTCATTGGCATGTTGAATGCAATGCACGCACATCCCGAGTACCTGGATGCATTAAAAACAAGACACATACGATGTGCTATGTACACGCATCACGATACGGTTAACTGAAGGTGAGAGAGAACGAGGTGTTGGTATGGTGCTGGCAGGCACATCACACAGCGAGGGTGCCAGAACATTTAATATCCACTCATTGACCATAGGGCGTCGTATGGACCGGTGTCGCGTATTATTTCCACTCCCCCGGATTTGCACTCCCCAGTCATTATAATACGTATAATTTGCACTCCCCAGTCATTATTATACGTATAATTTGCACTCCCCAGTCATT
>JAUELE010242097.1:0-14404 GCA_031471655.1 Diodora aspera | reverse complement strand
CCCCAAATAAAGTCGTACCCTTGTGATAGGGCTGTACTAGTGAGTCTTCACGTTCCACGTCCCATTCCTTCCACTGTGGCTCAAGTTTCTTCGCCCTCCCCTCCTCCCATATTACTGTCACAGTGGTAGTTATTGAAATAATTTACCTCCCCTGGCTAAAATTCCCCGCCCACTTAAATTTGAAATTCCTCCGTGAGAACCAAGTGCCTCCAATCTCAGAATCACTGATACAGAGTACCAAGGTTTAATACTGTCAAGTCAAAATGATTTAGCGTAAATGTTAGTTCTACAGTTTCCGGTTGTATCTTTGAGTAAGATTGTAAAATAAAGATGGGATGTTTACATTGTAATAGAACGTTCTTTATAACCCAATATTGATAGCAGTATTTCAAGGCTCATTACAAATCACCAGTCACAAATATCGAGAAGCAATTCATTATTTTGCAGGTTTGTTTTCGTATGGCCATTGTGCATAATTCATGAATGGATGATTGGAAGAGTGTTTTCAAACCCGAGATCAATACTAACACCGTTTTGAGGAGGATGACATTGTTTTCTATTACTCCTGTAGCACACGGCGTTACGCCGTTCGTATATAATTATAGTTTCCAGACAGCATTTTAAATTATTACTAAATGCTCCAGAGGCAACAAGAGGCATTCTCCGCGGATCAATACCCGCAGAGGTGTCAGTATCATATAATTGTTAAAAATATGCGTCGGAAAATAGTATTTGTATCAGATACCCTGAGTCTGTTGACTGGTTTTGGCCGATGCTATTTGCCTGTCGAGTGCTATTACTGATACTGTTTGCCTAGCGGCTGGTCTCGGTTCAGGAGAGTGAAGGTTCTCGTTGGGTCATCGTTCAGCTAATGAGAATAAAAGAACTTTCAACGATATACTGACCCCCCTCTTCATGGCATCTCAGTAGATCAGGAATACTATTTCCCTTACCACTGTGACGAGTATGTTGAGGAAACAGTGCAACCCAGGAGATCTTCTGGTGACCCCAGTCGGTCTATTACAAAGCTACAACCGCTCGTCCTCTTGCGTTATTAGCGAAATAGAAGCTCGATCCATCTATAATGGAGTTCCCACTAACCAAATTTAGGAAGTGATTTGGGAGATACACAGCTTTGTAAACGATATCATTGAACACATATGCGACTGGCAATGCGAATTAGTCTCACGTTAGTAACATCCTTGTGTCATTTAAGAGGAAATGAAAAGAGTAAACTTTAAAGAGAGAATCTGCCTCTTGAAACCACCGCGGACACCAGTGGTGGAAAACCAATGTCCTTGAAGTGTCTATCAAGTGGCACCAACGTCAACACTTCTGACACTACAATCGTTTGTAACACTTTCAAGAGTACAAATACTAATGGTAGCCAAATATAAGCTGAGCTTGCGCAGAAGTTGAAATATCGTCCGGTAGGCAAACGGCGTGCTTCCTTAAAGGTTGGGAAGATTTCCGCACGTGCAATTCATGACACCCGTGACGTGGTTCTGCTGCACTGTGGTTAATCTGCCACATGAATTATATAAGACAATGCGACAAGCAGGGCACAAAGTCAGAATGCAAAGTAGAGTCCTATATAACTGCCATCCCTCTGTCAGCAGTTGCACTCTCTGGGTGGGTGTGTTCAGCAGCGTCACAGCACAGGTCATGTCTCAACGTACATTCGTTTATCTTTAATAAAAGTAACACAGAAACATGATACACAGGAAAGATAACCCATGTAAATTACATCATTCACATGTAAAACTTATGAATTTACAATCTATATTTCATTATATATTATTATTAGTAGTAGTAGTACTACTAGTAGCAGTAGTAGTAGTAGTATAAACAACAAGCTTTTTTCTTGCCATATGTTCGACATCTGAATTTCGAGGATCCATGCAAAATTTCAGTTATTCCTCTCACAACGATGATTGTCACTGATAGAAAGTAAAGAGATATTATATCACATTGGGGTAAACATGTTATAGTGGACTATTTAACTTGCCGCTGGGGCCGTCTTTCTCGACTCTTCTTCATCAGTGCCCCAGGAGACTTCTGGCGTTGGACACTGCCACTGCACTGGTCTTGGTGTCAGTTTCCATATCTGAAAGCAACCCTGCAAAGTTGTTATTTAAATTTTATACTAGACCGTTAATAACTGACAGTTAATTATGCACAAAAGGAATTGCGCAGATTACTCAATATAACTAAATTCCTCAACTGAACTACGTCAGATTTCTAGTTAACATGAAACAAGAAAATGTGTGCCATATGAAACCGACACAAAATGAAGTCAAATGGCACCATTGGACGTGATTCGTAACCGACATCCATCATGAAATTTTGAAGTGATTTAGATTTCTGGATTACGAAATACAAGAGAAAACGGTACTCTTCAAGTCCAACTGACACCCGATCATTGAAGCCGCCCAGAAAACGGATCGTATTTTCGAAATATATCCAAACTGCATCCCTATATGTCCACGTTGTCCCTATTTACGAAGTCAGTGCACTCAACACACTTTGGCCCGCATATACCATTACCGTGCAAACACTTTTCTCTATATACCATGTCAGTGCACTCAACACACTTTGTCCCTATATAAAGCATTACAGTGCAAACACCTTTCTCCATTCACCATGACAGTGCACTTAGCACATTTTACCCCATTTACCACGACAGTGCACTTAACATATTTTACCCAGTTTACCATGACAGTGCACTTAACATATTTTACCCCATTTACCATGACAGTGCACTTAGCACATTTTACCCCATTTACCATTACAGTGCACTCAACACACTTTTTCTCTATATACCATGACCGCCCAAACACTTGTCTCTATATACCATGTCAGTGCAAACACTTGTCTCTATATACCATGTCAGTGCACTCAACACACTTTGCTCCAATATACCATGACATTGCACTTAACGCATTTTGTCTCTATTTACCATAACTGTACACTTGTCACAGTTTTGAAGAAAATACATCGATTGCTTGAGTCAACAGTAAAGAAATAAATTGATTACAGAGATATACACTTTTTTCAGTTTATATTAATGAAATATAACAATATTTTTGCAAACGTTCCATTTAACCTTGACCTATTATATATCATCTTACATTTGTTTATTAGTAGCCAGGTTATTAAACTCAATTCTTCTTCGTAAAACAACTATGACATTTATCACATCTTCTAAATGATACAAGAGCAAACGTTCCATTCTGCAAATTAGCAATATGTCTTGCGGGACTGTTTTCCCGAAAGGACGGTGAAAAGTTTAGTTCCAAGTCATGAAGAAGATACTGTGACGTCATATCTCAGATGGCTCATTTGTGAGTACATGATGTCCCTGTTTCATCTCATGCAGTGCGCTATTAGACCGTTTACTGCTAATTATAATCCTTCTCTCCATTACATAGGTAATATGATTTGAAAATATGATCTTTTCTTTATGGCTCCGGTCCATACTCAAGGGACACTACTCGAAAATTATTTTCATTTAATTATAACTGTTGTTTTCAAGAACCAGCAACAGTAATTAAATTTGTACGAACAAGTGCTCTTAGTGTTGGCATCGCTTCGGTTGTCTCGGAGACGACTTGGCTGCAGTTATGTATAACAAATGTTTATGCGCTTTAGAGATTTCTTTGATCGAAAGGCAAAATAGACTTTACAAGTGTTTTGCGTATTTGTGAGTAATTAGATCGGTAGTAGTAGTTGTGATAGGAGTAGTGGTGGTAGAAGTGAGTGAGTGAGTGAGTGAGTGAGTGAGTGAAATATGGTGGTAGGAGTAGTGGTAGTAGGAGTAGTGCCAGTAATAGTAGTGGTAGTAGTAGCAATGCGGCTTTTGTCGGTGGTGGTGGTAGTAGTAGTTATGGTAGAAGTAGTGCCAGTAGTAGAGGTTTTTGTAGTAGTAATAGTAGTACATGTACTAGTAGTGGTGGTAGTGGTAGTAATAGTAGAAATAGTGGTGGCAATGGAAGCAGGATAAGTAGTTATGGTAGTAGTAGTAATAGAATAGTAGTAGTAGTTATTTATGTGTTAGTAGTAGTAGTAGTAGCTGCCACAGCTATAATTGTGGTCGTATTATCGTTGGTGGCAGTAGAAGTAGTGATAACAACATCATCTTGCGAATGTATTCCATGCAGATGTGAAGTTAATTTTCTCAACATTCTTGTTGGTGTTCCAACATATTTTGTGATTCTCCGGCGTCTGCGACTGTTTTGCAGCAACTGGTATGATTTCTTTCTACCAAATTGCATGCGTTCTCCCACGTCGTGTTCAGGTTCGGCACATTTCACGATTGCGCTCAAACTATATAATGAATATTCAACTTCAACAAATATACTGGCAGATTTTATAGCGACAGAGTTCAAATAAACTCTTCAAAAAGTAAGGGATCATAAAGCATAAATGCCAATACCAAGAGTGGGTATTCGAAAATAAAGATTAGTGTTCACTACAAAGATTCTATACAAGAGATTTATGTCTCGGAAACATAACACCAAAATGCACCCGATAGTTTGCACGTAGTAGCGCCACATACATGTACGAGCGTGGGTTGGCACTCCTGATTTTTTTACATTTTCAATGAAGGTCGATTAATCTATGTGAACGTATTATCTTATTATCCCCCGCCACGAAGTGGTTGCGGGGAATATTGGAATCGAGTTCGTCCGTCTGTCAGTCACACTTGTACTCTAGACAGCTTTTCTCGGAAAGTATTGTAGCTAAATCAATGTCATTTGTCACACACATTGTCACTATGTTAATGTTGATTGAGTTCGTACATTAGCGCCTTGGGTGAATAATTTACAGAGTTATATCCCTTGATTGCTTTTACGTCACACTTGTGCTCTAGACAACTGTCTTTGCACAGTTTGCACATTGGTTTTTAAGTTTGTACCTGCATAAACCCTAACAATCTTGAAGTCAATCCTTAGTTATTTAGTGCTGACATTACTAAGTCTCATGATTGTTCGAAAGTGATATGAACAAGTTAGGTTGAGTGTTAAGATTGATTTTGTTCTTATTTTTAGAAGAATGAATCCATCAGATTTGTTAACATCAGTAAGAGCGGCAATGTGGTGAGTCCAGAGTGACAGCAAGCAGGGAGCATTAGCAGAGCTTCAAGGGGTGAAGAGAAATTGACGTTCTTCATCCAGGTGTATGAAAAAGAGAAGGACACTCGCTTGAAGATGTCAAAGCCCCATAAAGAACTGTACAGGGTCAAATCCGACCATAACAAATTGTGGGTGCCCATCAGAGGAGATGACTTCTCCAGTTTGTGTCCCGACACCCCAATCCCCAAGAAGGCCCACAAGTCTGTGGAGAAGTCTGAACAGCCTCCTTCATCTCTGCAGCTTGAGGAGAATGACAAATCCCTTGATTAGCTGTCATTTCAAAATGAGATATGGAAGTATAGAATTTTAGTAAGAGATTTTATTTTGACATAATAAAGATACATCTTCAGTTCATGTCCAGACACCCCAAGAAGACCCAACAAGTCTGTGGAGAAGTCTGAACAGCCGTCTTCATCTTTTGCATCTCTGCAGCATGAGGAGAATGAGAAATCCCTTGATTAGCTGTCATTTCAAGCTGAGATGTAGCAGTATAGAATTTTAGTTAGAGATGTTCTTTTGATAAATAAAGATACATGTTTGTCTTTTGACATAATAAAGATACATTTTCAGTTTGTGACCAGACACCCCAAGCCCCAAGACGCCCCACAAGTCTGTGGAGAAGTCTGAACAGCCTCCTGTATCTCTGCAGGACGAGGAGAATGACAAATCCCTTGATTAGCTGTCATTTCAAGCTGAGATGTAGCAGTATAGAATTTTAGTTAGAGATTTTCTTTTGATAAATAAAGATACATGTTTGGGTTTTGTCTAGGTGAAGAAACTTAGAAAATAACCATCACCTTGCTTAAATTGAAAAAGAAAAGTTCACTTGAGAGAGGCAAGTACAAGAGCAAGTGAGCCAAGCAACACAAGGATCAAGTCAATCAAGAACAGTTGAACAGTTCTATGACTTCAGCTGTTGTGAAAGCTACATACCACCAAGGCTCGGACGCTTTCCTAAAGGAATTGTCATTACTTATGTGAGCATTCTGTTGTCCACCCTTCTTTCTCCCCAACATTGGTCTGTAGAGGAAATGGACTTCATCCTGAGAAATGGTGATGAGTTACACAGATCAGTTCCACATACACATGAGTATTTTGAGTACAAAGAACTTCCTCGTGTTGTGCACTTCGACTCCAAAACACAGTGGGTGTTTGTTCACAACTTGTTCTTCCACTATTGCAATTATTTACAGGAATAATACATACTTTGTATTTGACTGGAATTCACGGAATTGTTACGGCTTACCTGCACTGGTTGGAACAGCTGTGTGCATCCGTTTTAAGAATCTTGAAAATGTTCTGGATCACTTAATCAACTTGTACAGTGATACAGCTGCTAAACAGTTGCTGATATTGTTGCTGTAGTGTCCAGACAGCTCACAGTGGACAATAATGGGACACCTGTAACTAAATGACTGAAACTGACAACAGCTGTCTCTTCCCGCCCATCAGAATTCTTTGCTTGATAACTATTTTGCATATCAGACAAGTAGACACGAAGATAGGTTCTTGCAATACCAGAACATTCTGCACACGACGTCTTCTAGAAAAGAGAAGCGCCTCAAAGACTATAAGAAAACAGAAGAGTAGTAAGAACATGACTCAAGCAAAAAGAAACATTTACACCTTGCTGATGCTGTGAAAAAAAGCTAAATGAGACACAACAGTGTTGAAACAAGTATTTTAAGAAATATTGCGAAAGTTGAGTTGAGTTGAGTTGAAATGTTGTCTTACGTTGCAAGGGCAATATTTCAGCCATAACGCAACGTGATGTGCAAGGAGCACATTGAGCAAAAAGACACTTCATAAAAAGGATCGATAGAAAGGAAAGTGAAAGCAAAAGATCCCCATTTGATTTGCCTTGTACGACAAGCATTGGGTTACTGAGGCCTTATTCTATCTCAGTGACACCTCGTCACTCCCCGGAAGTTCCACGGGGTGATTGTGAAAGGAAACAGATTGAGAACCAAAGACGAACTTAAGAGACAAAGTTGGTGCAAAGTTGGTGCAAAGAAGAAAAAATACTGCAAGAAAGATACGTGAAAGACGAAGTAAACGTGAAGCTGAAAGGATAGTGGCACGCAGAAAGGATACCACAAGAAAGTTAGAAGGAAAAAGAGAAAAGATGTTGAGGAATGTTTTTTGGACAAACCAAGGAATACTTTCATACAAGCAAAAGCAAGATTAAATCAGACGAGTAAAAGAAGTGTTTAGCAAGGCAGAAGGATAGTTTGAGAGTTCTGAGCAGAGAGAAATGGAGAAATCGTGTGATCGTGCCAGAAAGCAATCTATTCGACATGTACTTAGTGAAGAAACAAAAGAACTTAGCAAATCTTTTGTTCGTGCCAGAATGCAATCAATTTGACGTGTACTTAGTAAAGAAGGAGAGAATGTGATCTGCAGAGAAAGCATCAATCAAGAAAAAGCAAAGCTAAAGAAGTTAAAAAGGGGAGCTGAAGAAGTAGCTGAACTGTCAAAAAATGTGCACATACATCCTGCTATAAAGAAAGTGTTAAATGTGTTTTTTGAGTGCATTGTATCTGGTCCGACATTAACTTGTGTTTCATGCTACAGACTTTTTTTACAAAACAGCTGTCATCAAAAGCAGTGAAGATAAATATAACGTTGAACATTATGAAACTATTCTTAATCCCTATAATGGAAATGTGGATAAAGAATTTACTTGCAACACATGCCATAAGTACTTGAAACAAGGGAAAATACCACCTCAAAGCCAAGCAAACAATCTCGATGTTCCACCCATTCCCACTGTGCTTGGTCGTTTGTGTGATTACGAGAAACAGCTTATCTGCAAAGTACTGTCATTTATAAAACTAGTTGCACATCCAAAACGTGGACAACATGGCTTAAGATGACCTGTTGTGCCAGTTCCAGCCAGTTTAGACCAGACTGTTAATGCTCTTCCTCGGAGTATGTCAGATAGTAAGTCAGCTGATCACTCTATCTTTGAAACGAAGACTCTCTGATAGCCACTGCGTAACAAAACAGGTAATTAGACCACAAATTGTGAATGAGGCATTTGAGTACCTGATTGCAAATAACATTCATTACAAAGATTCTGAGAAATTCCCAATGGATGTGTCAGACATCAGATGAGGGATGCTTCACTCTGGAATGCCATTGTGGAAAGTGAAAATGAAGTTACAAATGAAGAGACTGGTTCTGATCAAATACATGTACGGGAATCAGAATCAAATAAAACAGATGTTTTTTTACAGATTCTGAGGATGATGTTGAAAATGACATGCCATCAGATGCTCTCGAAGAACTGAAACACTCCCGCAACATTAATGTCTATACTATTTATCCAGAAGAAAGACCATCTGTTCATTCCAATAAACTAATTAACCTTGCTCCAGCACCAGTCTTTGTGTATCGTGAACCAAACTGGGAAGCACTCGCTGTTCCATATTTGTTTCCAGAGAGAAAAGGGACATTTGCAGATGTGCGCTCAATCCAACTTTCTGCTCAAAAGTATGTTGATGCTAGAGTGCTCTCTAAGAATCATAGTTTTGCTGAAAACACTCAGTATACATTCCAGTGTTTACATTGGACAGAGATACAGAATGTGAAGGATAGGGTAACCATGTCTCTGAAGAAACTCTACCAACGTAACATCTGTGCAGGAAGACTCAAAGACCCAGAAAGGATGACCCAGTTGATAAAAGAAGACGAAGCATTTGCTTCCTTTAAGAAGATCAGAGGGTCGCCACAGTACTGGCGTGAAATACACATACACATTCTTCATCACCGGGTCAGCTGCAGAGTTCCCCTGGCTTGAAATAATCCAGATCGTTGCCAGGCAATATGGAACAAACCTGTCCTTTGATGACATACAGAAAATGAACTGGACTACTAAGCGAAATTGGATAGCTAGAAATCCTGTGACAGTCGCTAGACATATTGATTTCATATTCCGACAAGTTTGGAAGAAAGTGATTCTTAGTGGAGTACATCCTGTTGGACAAATATTGAATTATGATGTCAGGAAGGAAATGGAAGCATGGTCCATGTGAACGATGCTCCTCAGCTGGATAAAGACAGTGATGCTGATATTGTGAATTGAATTGACAAATACATATCAATTGGTATCCCGCCAGAATCTGAAGACTCTTGTCTTGCATGCGCTTGTTATGAAAAGGCAAAACAATTACATACAAGAACGTGCAAGAAAAACAAGAATGTCTGCTGTCGTTTCCATTATTCAAAACCTCTATCAAACGAGACCCTAATAGCTCGAAAAAAACAAGCTGCTATGAAGTTCTCTGGTGCCAGGAAGTTCATTCTAAAAGTTCTCATGCAATTGTGAAGTCTCCATCAGTTGACATGGACTTGGATTTAGCATTATTACAAGCAAGACTTAGTGTGACGAGGAATGAATATTTAGATGCTTGGCTCATTTCAGCTAAACGATCAACAATATTACTGAAACGCAAAACAACAGAAATTGTCATCAACAATTACAACCCTGTTCTCTTGATGTCTCTTTGGTCAAATATGGACATCCAGTTCATCACTGACATATGGGCCTGTGTGGCATACCTGACATTATACATGTGCAAATTCGAAAGGACAATGTCAGAGTTAATTAACAAAGCAGCAAATGAAGCCCAGGCACTTCAGGACAAACTTAACAAAATTGGGAACACCTTTTGGAAATCAAGAGAAGTTTCTGATCATGAAGGGATTGGAATCAGATAGGATTACATTTGCGTGATAGCAAATTTGATGTTCAATGTGTTCAAACTGGTTTGCCTGAAGAGAGAACCAGAATGCTGCAGCCACCAGACAAGTTAGCCAAACTTGAAGATGATGATACTGATGTCTTCATGCGAAATATTCTGGACAAGTATGCAGCACGGCCAGTGAACTTGAGAATTTGTGCCTTGCGAAGTTTGTGGCCAACTACACAACATGCAGTGAAGGGGAGACAGTTGACGAGACTACAGATGATGTTGAAGAGCAACCTAAAATAAAGGCTGCAAGATTGAAGCTGAAACATTATCTAGGTTACATCTACAAACGTGCGCAACCTGTTGTTATAAGAGGCGTGTTCAGAAGAGAAAAGCGCAAACGTATGCGCCTTCTTGGAGTTTTGCAGGTTTTAGACATCCTGAACGGAAGTGACGGAAGTCTCAAAATTCAAAGAAGACGTCACCCTGCAACATCCAGCTATCATGCACAGAAACACTACCGACATACTGAACTGTCTGAATGATGACAGGTGAAAATATCTTCGTGTTGTGATTCAAACCTTCTTTTTAAGCATTATGTCAAATAAAGAGAAATATACTGATCCCGATCACTAGAAATTTGGAGATAATCTGTTGACATCCCATAACCTCGACCACTCGATCATTATTCACAATGTTAATGTTTCATAGCATGATCACCTAGTTTCAGGTCGATTAAGAATGGACATTATACGGATTTGATTTGTTCATTTTTATAAATAATTTTGCTGTTGTAGCCAAACAAAGTGTTGATTGAAAGTGTTTAATGAACTTGCTGATAATCTTTATAGGCTAATCTATCTTAGTTTGAAATGAATGTTTATCATAATAAAAATATGTCACCAAACCTGTAACCAAGAACAAACAGCAGTTTCAAGAGCTGCAAACTTGATGCAGGCGGGCCCAGTGGGGCTTCCAGGGAGTGGTGACGCTTAGATCAGTAACCCAATGCTTGTCGTACAAGGCGACTAAAATCGGGATCTTTTGCTTTCTCCTTACTATCGATCCTGTGGTGTCCCTTTTGCTGATGTACCTCTTGCACATGTGTTACGGCTGAAATATTGCCTTTGCTATGTAAAACATCAACTCAACTCGTGTTGCAGTCAGAAAAGAATCATCTGATGCCTGTGCAACCTTCTGTTATCACAGTCTTCAGTTGCAAGATGGGACACTTGCCTTTCAAAATGACATTCTGATGAATTCAAATTAGATTCAATTATTCCCAAATCAGTTGCTTTACATGTTAAACCAGGCTTTAAGACAACTTGCCAGTCAAATAGGCTATTGACAACCACTAACGACCTGAACTAATGATGTATCAGCTGTTTTCTTTGAACATTATCTTTCTACACGTGTCAAACCCGATGGAAGAAATAATTCCAGGAGAAACACCGAAAAGGAAAACATGGCAACAAATACCCTGACAGTATCAGGAAGACTTGGCGTAACGAGGAATTGTAATCAATGGCCAAACCTCCACTTACTCAACCTGAGGACAGTTGCAAGAGGTCGTCAAGTTCCTTTATGTCATTTACATGACCTTGTCAATGTTGGTGAATGGTCGGGAACACAAACTGTCAGCTCCTGAAACTAACAATATGTAAATTTTCACATAATCACCAGCGAAGAAGTCCAAAGGTCGCTGTACGGTTGGTTATGCCATGAAGTTAAAAACTAACTTGACAAATACATGTATTAGCTTTTAAAAGATCGTGACATGGGCAATTTGTACGCGTAATCCAGTCTCGCTTACGGGAAACTTGGCTGACTTGTCAACAACGTGATGAATCATTTGACAGCATTATTTTTTGTCTTTTTGTAAAATTTCAATTTGAGGGCTAAAAACGTGTGGTTAATTAATGCTTTAGAAAAGTAACTGTCAAGTCACAACCTTGTCCCAGCTGTTTGGTAACGGTTTCTACTGTGAAACAGGCTCCATGGTCATGTACATTTTTGTTGCACATGTAAATTTGGTTGTTGGGTATAAAAGGTTTGTCAAGGGTCAATTCATGTCCCAAGAGTTTGGAGGTGATGGTGAAGTATTTATGTATTTATTGAATAAAAAAAATTTAATATGTTTTTTACTGGGTGTTGAACATATTCAGGCTTGTGACTGGCACTAGAAAGAACTTTAATACCAAAGTAGGGATGCCTGATGAAGAAAATTGTAATGAAGTACATTTTCAAGTGTTCGGTCGGGGCACATGGGTGGTACGGTTTGGCCAAGTAGCTCTCTTTGAATGTTAAATTATTTCCTATGACTCTGATTATCCGAGCTTCCAGGGTGTGGTGTTACTTAGATAGAATAGGGCCCCAGTAATCCAATGATTGTTTGTATAAGTTGACTAAAATATGGATTTTTTCTTTCACTTTCCTTTCTGTCAATTACTTTTGTGAAATGTCTTTTCCCTTGGTGTGCATCTTGCACATCACGTTGTGTTATGGTTGAAATATTGCCCTTGCAATGTAAAACATCATCTCAACTCAACTCAACTTTCACTTTTCGTTGTATCAATGTTAGACATCCCAATTTTCAGAGGCCGAAAATCTGGAGGCTTTGACCCAAAATCCAGGTGATTTGGCATGTATGTTAAATATATTTTTTCCTTAGTGTACACTTTGCACATTATGTTGTATTATGGCTGAATCTATTCATGGTCAAATCTAAAGTACACCATTCGTGAAATGAAAACACAATACGTTTATCTTGAAATCAACATGCATGCATGTCCACAAAAATATGCATGATTGTCTACAAACGTATTCATGGGTGTCCACAAATGTATGCATGCTGGGTTACTACATGATTACCATCCCCTGGATGGAGGGGATTAAAATTTACTGGTAAGTTTTTACAGTCCCAGAAAATAAATAAGAATGTGGCATATACTTGTTTGTCAAATGTTGCTCGTCTGACATCTTTCACCCCTGTGGCTGTAAACAAATGTGGCTATCAAAAATACACTGCATGGCCTCGGCTTTACATTTTTTCTCAATGTGTCCAGTTTATACATCATGTGTTGCCCTTTCCCAAAACATGAGTTATCTTCCATTAAATTGTTGGCTGCAAACAAGTGTCAAGTGTGGGAGCGCAGAATTCTTTGAGTTTAGGAAACTTCAATTGCGCTATCACTTTGTTGTCAAGGTAAACATGCAAACTCTATAGCTGGCAAAAACACAACCTGGAATCGATATACTGCAGTAAAGGGAGGTAACTCACATTTTGGTAAATATCAAGAATAAAAATCGATTTAATATCGATTTTTATTCTTGATATTCTTGTGTTTTAAATTTGGCTATTAAAATAAGCAAAGAGTTGGGCGCAAATAGGCCTCTAAGGCCCAAGTTGCCCTAAATCTACAACCACCACCACCACCACCACCACCAAGGACAATAGCTAAGGGCGCGGGGTTGGCGCAGTGGTTACCGCACTGGACTCGCAATCGAAAAGATCCGAGTTCAAACCCTGCCGTGGTCTCTGTAGTGTTACCCGGAGATGGGAGCCCCGAGGAACCATTGTGACGATATAGATGAAAAAGTTGACTGAAAGTCACGTTAAAAAAAAAAAAAGGGCCATAGCTGAAAGATTGTCCTTGCAACATAAAGTAACAACTCATCAGCCATATTCAGCTACAAGTTATTGTGATATAGCTGAAACATGTGTAGCTAAAACCATTGAGAACACTAGAGCACATCTCATTCCATTATGGAACGCCAACATTGCCCAACATAAATATACTACCACTAATGTAACTCTACTGATGATGGACCAAACATATATGTGTCTTTCACTGGTGTTTATTGCTCCCTTGTCATCATAAAAAGTATCCATACAGTGTCATAAAAATACTTCATCCTGAACAAAGCAATAATTTAGCAGACTTGACACATGGAGGTCAGAGGTCCCCTAGCATTATGCAGTCTGTTTACCGAATCTGACTCTAAGAACTGCAGGAACCATCAAGTCCATGGTGCTTTACTCATTAACCAAGTCACTGTGACCTTCTGAACTAATTTTAACTACTTTGATTCAAGAAAACAGATAATGGCAACATTGTTCAAAACTGAAATGGCTTCATTGGTGAAATAACATTTGCTTCTGAATGATGCAACGGCTGTTTGAGCCCTGCAAAATTATTTCAAGATACTTCTTTTGATGAAATATCTAAAGCAGCTTTGTTTTGGTGTACATCCATAACTTTTGTTGTTGCTCCAGGGAAAGAGAGCACTTAAAACTCTAGAGGTGTATCTACTTGGGTTGTAAAACCATGCAAATCCAAGTGATTCCAAGATGATCTTTTTGTTTGTTTTTGTGTTCTCAGTGGGGCTTCCAGAGAGTAACATGGTGTCATTTAGAAAGAATAGGATCCTAGTATTTCAATGCATGTACCATGAGGTGATTAAAATTGGGATCTTTTGCCTTTTTCATATGTCCTTCTATTTCTTCTTGAAGTGTATCTCCCAGGATTTGTACAAAGTCTTGGAACCCCGTGGGGCTTCCGGGGAGTGACGTGG
>JAUELE010242086.1:0-11321 GCA_031471655.1 Diodora aspera | reverse complement strand
CCCAGTCCGCACTGTGTTGTACCCTTAGACAAGGTACTTTGCTCCACTTTTCCCAGTCCGCACTGTGTTGTACCCTTGGACAAGGTAGTTTACTCTACTTTTCCCAATCCGCACTGTGTTGTACCCTTAGACAAGGTACTTTGCTCTACTTTTCCCAGTCCGCACTGTGCTGTACCCTTAGACAAGGTACTTTGCTCCACTTTTCCCAATCCGCACTGTGTTGTACCCTTAGACAAGGTACTTTACTCTACTTTTCCCAGTCCGCACTGTGTTGTACCCTTAGACAAGGTACTTTGCTCTACTTTTCCCAGTCCGCACTGTGTTGTACCCTTAGACAAGGTACTTTGCTCCACTTTTCCCAGTCCGCACTGTGTTGTACCCTTAGACAAGGTACTTTGCTCCACAGTGGCGACAACCACTCCTAAGGGTATAACAAGAATTTCCAGTGTAATATCGAATAATAAAGACCTATTTTTGGTAATATGTTTTACAGGGTTGTCGAAAATATGACATAATCGTGTTATCAAAATAAAATATTGGCCAGTTCAGTGCCTGCTTAAGGAGAGCATTTGAGTCGACATTTGAAGACCAGCTGGAAGTCAACGGTACCAAAACCCTACCTCTAGAGAAAACAGTAATCATTCTGTTTAATAACCTTCTCTCCACCTAAAAAATAAACTTACAAGATATACCAGAAACGTCCTGGTTTATTCTTCCGTACGTTCCCTTCCCATACATGTAAGGTTTCCTGCAAATACTGTCACTAGAGTCACAATAACCTGTTTACATCGAATTAACATTCACTTGTCTTGCTGTTGTCACTATGAAATAATTGATGTCAGAAAAGAAATACGTTCGTGACAACTATAATAAACACAAACAACCGTAAATAGTAAAATTAATAATTAAAATAAGTATAGGCTGGACAGAAAACGACTTGATGATCACAGGCATCATGTACTGTTGCGCAAGCTCCTATATAACCACTCTCAGCTGTCATTCTCCTCAAACAACCGCTTCAATTGACGTAAATACGAAGGTCAATTGCTGACTCTTGTCTGTTATCAGCATCCATTTGATCTGAGTTTTCAGTGCTTGAGAGACAACCAAGATTTGATTGGAAAAAATCCCTCTGTTTCTGTTATCTTTAGTTAAATACAACAAGGCAAGTGGACAGTGTAAAGCTGTGTATGGATGGAATGAGGAACACACACCGCGAAAGCCCTGTGGTCGTGAGCAACAGGCGTCGGACTCATGATCCGACGATGATCGCGGGTTGGATCCTAACTAGCGGCGTGCGGTGTTGTACCATTGGACAAGGTACTTAACTCCACTTGTCCCAGTCGGCCCAGCTGAAAATGGATATTGGCGCTGCACTGCGGCGAAAACCACCCTCAAGGGTGGAAAAAGAATTCCCTGTAAAGACATAGATAATATAGTGTTATCATTATGCAAGTTTTCATTTTCATTGTCTGTAGAATCTACAGATTGGCCTTTACGAATAAGCCGTTTTAAACAATTTTTTCTTGTGAAAATTAGAATGCTTGGAATATGTGTTTTGACCTCGTGGCATTAATATCTACCTTATAATGACAGTGTATAATTCGAAAGAACATAATCAAAAAATGAATGGTATTTTCAGCCACAGACAAAAATCTATTACACGGGTTGCTCCACAAATGAAACTGGTACAGACAGCTGCATACAAGATCGTGTTTTTCTCAGGACATTCTCAACATGAACCTTGCTTCTGTTTGTAAAAGAAGTGCACATTTTACATGTAAGACCATTGCATATGTTGTTTTGTCAGATTATAACCTTTCCACGGGCAACCACAGACATACATGGCACATTAAAGCAATGATTCTGATTTTACACAATAACTGTTATTACTTTCAGGATAGATAACAAAGCAAATATCAGCAGGTAGTCTGGAGGGGTGGGTGGGATATTTGGAGCGACACGTGTAAGGGCCGGTGTTCATAAAGCAGACAACTTGGTACTCATAACATTTAAGCTATATTCTAACCAGACCTGCTTAACAGCTGGTCTCAATGTGCAAACCCCGTCAATGTGGGCCATAAACTAGCCTTGCTATAGGCTTTCAGCGTCGTTTAATAGTTAATTCGAGCCACAACTGTCATGATGTTCTCAGATTCGCGAACTATTTATTTATGCTTTTCAAAGAAATTTATAAGACATGACAGTATATTGGTTCGTTTTTTGCCGTTTGCCGTGTTTGACATGGGTGTTCGTTTTTGTCAGTTACGAGACATTTCACAACATATCTAGTACAGATGTGTTTAAAGAAGAATAACTTTAGGACGCAACCGTTCGATTGTTAGAAGGGGCTGGACGATTTGTTCTTGCAACTTTTTTAAAAATTTAATCTCATGGCATGAGACATCTATTTTTTTCTTAGATAATTGGCCACAAACTATTTAGTCTTTAAATATCTATTGTATTCAGGTTGGATGTTAAAGGATAATTACCGCAATATAGGTTATTTTTCTTGATAGATTTCACCATAATAAACTGAAAAATAAAATATATATGTATATATCTCTAGCTCTGCAATCTATTTAGTTTTACATTTGACTCATTCAATCTATTTTTCTTCAAAATTGTCTGCAAACTATTTGTTTTTAAAATCTTCCATAACACCCCCTCCCAAAACAAAACAAAAAAACAAACAAAAACCAACTCAAATAGTCGCTTCCTTGGTATTTTTGAGAAACGACCTGCTCGATTAAACCAACTTATTTTGTGTGCGAGAACATTTTACCGGTTTTAACATAAAACAAGTAAACAAGGGAAAGATAGAAGAAGTCTATAACTTGTTAAGGTGAACTTTAAGTTTGACATTTAAAATGTTTATCATCATATTACAACAGAACATTCTCAAACATCCAGTATTATTTCGCGTGGCTCAGTCACCGAACTTAAACGCTTTCCCAAAAATGCCAAGCATAAAGCCTCCTAACGCTATCAAGCTGAGATTGGCAATGTGTTCAACAGGAAACAAACCGTATGCATGTAGTTTGTTAGAGATATAAACATATTTCACAAGCAATTTAGCTTGAGAGAGGTAAGTCAAAGATTAAGAAGAACTGTAACAACATGTAAAGAAATGGTAATTGACTCCCAGATGTACCTCTGTATGTTTGCTTCTAGAATATCACTAACCATCGGCTGCCAACATAGCTGTATATCTGTATACATAAATAAATAGATACGAGGAATTGTAAATGTTTCAGGCATGCATTTAATGTTGCGAAGTGGATGGTATAAATTCTTCTCTTCAAATGCATATGTGCACGATAACAGAGTTAAAACCTCTTAGCATAGGTTCAAAGAGAGACATGAAATTAGGTATACACAATTTTTTAAGTGCACTTAAAAAACATACTCTACATTACTCCCTTTCTGGGCTTTAGAAGCGGCTATGATGGCGTCGTTTGTTCGACCCTTTGATAAATTAGCAGTATAAAACTAATATCATAATTCAAAGACCTCTTATAATTATGTTTGAGATGCGATGTAAAACGTACAAGGGGGCATTTTGGGAACATCCGGGCAAGTAATTTTAGTAGTACCCATGTAAAACCTTTTCGTAATAACGCCAATAAGCATCAATGCGCTGTTCCCCTATAACGATGTAGATCAGCACAGCGTCAGCATCCCATTACATAGGTGGATCCGGGGGAGGGCAGGGTGTCCCCCTCCCCTAACAATAATGTCATATACAAGTATAGAACTTTATTTTTTGTTATATTTGGGATTACATTTTCTTGACAAGTAGCTATTCTGCTACTGTTTTATGTTGAGTTTTCTAATCCTAGACGGGACTCAACCCAAAACAATAGCAGTAGCTAATTTAAAAGAAAATGTAATTCCAAATAAAACCAATAATGATGTATTTGATCATTAACAAAACTGTCACTTAACATGTCGAAGTCAGATATATGTGGACTAAGATCATATACAAGCATAGTAAAATAGCCCCAAGGGCTCTAAAACCAAAAGGTGACCAAATTAAGGTGCAAGTGAATACGATCAAGACAAACTCAGTATAAAGAGCTAACAACTCCGCCTTCTCACAACTCTTTCAAGCCCCTACTTTTCAAGTATACTGTCACCTGCGAGTGTTAGAATGAAACGTGGAATCTGTCCTACAGAGATAGTACATAGTATACGATTAAGAAGAAACAGGTGAGGTAGCTAGATGGAAACACTATCAGCCAGCCAAGCCTTTTAAACAGATATCTAGATAACGCTTTAACGCTTAGCCACTGTGGAAGAACAAGAACAAATTAAATATCTAAACTAGTGGGCAAAAGAAAGTGCACACCCCTGTTTGATGATCAATAAAATGAAAACTAACACGAAGATGGTAATCAATGATGGTGTATTCGGCAATATGGTCAAGTGCAGAATGTCATGCATAATTTCAGCACATACTATGCACATGCATTTTTACGAATACCCGGAAAACTCTGCTGGGTGAATTTTCGCCACTGTACGTGGATCGCTCCAATACCTATGTTGCGTTTTGGAGAATAGTTTTACAGTGCTTGGGCAACCGTTGTTAGCCTAATACCAGTTTGCTCACCTTGATAACTTGTGAATAAAACAGTTTAAAAGTGGATACTTTTTTTGCCTGTGAGTGTATTACATAATATCAATTTTATGCAGATAAAATTCCAAATTGACACAAGCCAAAACTTAAGCATTACGCATCATTTTTAAGAAAAGAAAGAGGAAGAGTATAAAGTGATGTTATTATTTACTTTCTGCCCTATGGGCTAGGATAACACGGAAATCCTAGCTAATCCATGGCCATACTTGATTTCCTTTGATGTCATGCCGGGGACAAGAGGGAGACGAGTCTAGACTAAACACTTGATCTTATTTCCGACCACTGACCTTCTGGGTGACCGTGTTTCCAGATATACAGTGCTTAATGTCCATATATCAATGTCTCCACTTCGAAACTACTTACTAAATGCTTGATAACATCTAAACTAGCAGTGCTCTGGGATTCTTCATTGGAAGTCATATGACATTGCAATAACTTTATGACAAAAAACATGAATCTGGGTGGGCTCGACAGAGATGTAATGTATTATAAATATAATTCAATATTTATAAATCTCTTCATGAAGAAATGCTTATAAGGTCCAATGTGTTTATATATCAAAATTTAATGGCATTTTTTGTTTATATTCTTTGAAAGAGTACGTGCAAATGGTCAGGTTATTGATCTATGACTTTGTAGAATAAATTATAATCCAAACATATGCCGCAGTGCTGTGAACAAATGTACGATAACACACGTTTTCCATATGTCTTGCACTTTTGATATATTGCTTTGGTGTGGATTTTCTCGTTTTCAGTAACGCAACCCTCGCATGTACTGAAAAAAAGAATTTTAAGAAATCTGCAAATGCAAGAATTATTTGTCTATAGGTCTGAAAATAATATTTCTGTTGAAACAGTGCCATAAATGGGCATGTATTTTATTCATAAATCATCGTACTTATAAAAGGAATGTGCAATCTTTTCCCGGTGGGTGCATTTTACACGTCACCCCCCGTGGTGCCAGCCCTCAAACTGTTCGGCCCACCAGGCCAAGTGCAGTGATGGATTTCGCAGGAAGCATATTGCATGTACATGTATGTCATATAATTTTATCTCTCTCAGCATGACGTCAGTCGGAGTTCAAGTGAAAGCAAGTCAGCTTGTGCGTGTTGTTGACACGAAATTGCGGCCTATGCACATATGTCCGCCAACTGTTACAACATGGCCTCCAACATAGCTTATTTTATCACTTAGTCGAAACAAGAGGCATCGTCGCCTAAGATATGCTCTGCAAAATTATTCTCAACGGTGGACCAGCTTAGTGTACAGAATGGAGAATAACAATGAGGCAATATAACGTTGGGCCATTAAGTTAATATGCCATTTTATGGGGTGTGCAAGGGGCATCGAGTGCATTTAACATACTATAGGATGTGCAATTGACATTTAGGTCACCTAACACGTTATAGGATGAGCAATTGACATTTATTTCACTTATCACATTACCGAATGTGCAACAGACACTTAGTTCACTTAATACATGTACTTTATAGAATATACAACTGGCATAGCTCGCTTAACACATTATAGAATGTACAACTGGCATTTAGCTCGCTTAACACATTATAGAATGTACAACTGGCATAGCTCGCTTAATACATTATAGAATGTACAACTGGCATAGCTCGCTTAACACATTATAGAATGTACAACTGGCATAGCTCGCTTAACACATTATCGAATGTTCAACTGATGTTTAGCTCGCTTAACGTTATAGGATGTTTAACTGACATTTAGTTCACTTACCACATTATTGAATGTACAACTGACATTTGTTCACTTAATACATTATAGAATGTTCAACTGACATTTAGTTCAATTAACACACTATATAGAATGTATGACAGACATTATAGTTCACTTAAAATTCTACTGAATGTGCAATGGCACCAAGTTAATTAAACCAAGTTATTATTAATGACATTAATTAACACTTCCTCAATTGCAATAAGATAACAGTTTAATTACCATAATTGGACATTAATGTAACAAAACTCTTCGTCAAATATGCCACATAGCAATAGCATAACACTCCACTGTATGTGTCATTCCATTAACTTCCTTCAGCTATCCCCTTTAAATTATATTTCGAAAATACTCAGATTATTTTGCAAACTAATATCTTGTTCTGAACATATGTAGCGGGGTGTCCATGCCATTATTGTTGTTATCACTAATACAATAATCAGACAGTGAATGTTAGTGTCATAAACGTTGCCACACATGTCAGTTGTAATTCAGTGACCCGTTTTACAGAGCTTGATAATCCATGTCTCGCCACACACTGTGTTTTTTCGTCAGTAGATCCATGTACGTTGTCTGGCACCAGGAAACGTATCGTACTTAATTCGGCGGTTCCCCGGATGTAACAGTTTCAGTTATCATGAACATGTCATATACACTACTGTAACAGTCTGCTCTATGGTGTTCCTCAAATCACTCTCAACAAACTCCAAAGTGAACAGCACGCCTAAGTACCAACACATCATACCAGTGCTTGTAGGTATTCACTGGCTATCAGTTCATCAGCGAATTGTCTACAAGATCATGACATTCGTATGTAGGTCAGTTCACAGTTCCTGGCCCAGCTATATTCAAGAACTGATCACTGTAACCAATCCTTCAAGATCACTGAGATCATCAGACGCTCTCCAGCTCAAGGTCCCAAGATCTTCCAAATCTGTAGCTATGTTGTGAAACACCTTGCCTGATGTTATCAGACGCAGTGACACTGTATAATTGTTCCAAAAGAAACTAGAAACACATTATTTTCCATTGCCTTGACCATTAACGCTTTTGAGTATGTATATGGAACAGGCGCTCTACACTCTTCAATTTATTATTATTATATTATTATGTCAACAAGCGGCAGACACACGGCACAAAAGCAGAACCAAAACTGTTAAGTGTTAAATACGAAATGTTATACTAAAATGTTGCCTCACATCTCAAACCATGACGTGAATAATAAACAGGTAACATACCTGAGACTGAGATAGTCAATTAGTTACCTGTCAATCAGGTGTAAAAAGGTGACGCATGCCACCTGTGATTGTTAACCAGTGATACATTGTTTCAACAGGCGTTGGCAACGCCAAGGTGAAGACAGATCCAGAATTTTTCTTGCAATGCGATCCACATTATTCAGCATGCCATGATGTAGCCTTCCTGACCTTGAATGTTTTGTTTCATCAGATGGGCGGATCGTTTAGTTGTGGTGAATGTCTGAAGGTTTTCTTTAAAAAAACACATGCTTGTGTCATGTGCAGTATCATATCGTTCACATGCCTCAAAAAGCACTTACTTGTAAGACTAAAGTGTTGTTAGTAAATATATACATAAATAAATAAATAAAAGGAGAAAGATCGCTCGAATTTCAGCGATTCAGCGATAATGAACGAAATAATTAATAAAAGAGAATAAATAAGAAAACCAAGCATGAATAAATGAGAAAATCTTGAATAAATGAGAGAAAATATATGGAATGAATAAGAAAAAAGAATAAAAACTGGATGAGTAAAAGTATCTGATCCATGAAATGAATGAACAAAGGGTCTCGTGAATGAAGGTGAGAGTATCTGGAATACAAGAGTGAGCGTATATGGAATGAAAGAGTGAACGTATCTGGAACGAAAGAGTTGGCGTATCTGGAATGAATGAGTGAGTGTATCTGGAATGAAAGAGTTAACTTATCTGGAACGAAAGAGTTGGCGTATCTGGAATGAATGAGTGAGTGTATCTGGAAAGAAAGAGTGGGCGTATATCTGGAATAAAACAATGATCTATCTGGAATGAAAGAGTGAGCGTATCTGAAATGAAAGAGTGACATGGGCACTAAAGAGTGACAGCATCTGAAATGAAAGAGTGACAGCATCTGGAATGAAAGAGTGACAGTATCTGGAATGAAAGAGTGACAGTATCTGGAATGAAAGAGTGACAGTATCTGGAATGAAAGAGTGACAGTATCTGAAATGAAACAGTGACAGTATCTGAAATGAAAGAGTGACAACATCTGGAATGAAAGAGTGACATCATCTGGAATGAAAGAGTGACAGCATCTGAAATGAAAGAGTGACAGCATCTGAAATGAAAGGGTAACAGTATCTGAAATGAAAGAGCGGCAGTATCTGGAATGAATTGGTGACAGTATCTGAAATGAAAGAATGACAACATCTAGAATGAAAGAGTGACGGCATCTGGAATGAAAAAGTGACAGCATCTGGAATGAAAGAGTGACAACATCTGAAATGAAAGGATAACAGTGTCTGAAATGAAAGAGCGACAGTATCTGGAATAAAAGAGTGACAGTATCTAGAATGAAATGGTGACAGTATCTGAAATGAAAAAATGACAACATCTGGAATGAAAGAGTGACAGTATCTGAAATGAAAGCGTGACTGTATCTGGAATGAAAGAGTGACAGTATATGGAATGAAAGAGTGACAGTATCTGAAATGAAACAGTGACAGTATCTGAAATGAAAGAGTGACAGTATCTGGAATGAAAGAGTGACAGCATCTGGAATGAAAGAGTGACATCATATATCTGGAATAAAAGAATGGGCGTATCTGGAATGAAAGAGTGAGCGTATCTGAAATGAAAGAGTGACATGGGCAATAAAGAGTGACATCATCTGAAATGAAAGAGTGACAGCATCTGGAATGAAACAGTGACAGTATCTGAAATGAAACAGTGACAGTATCTGGAATGAAAGAGTGACAGTATCTGAAATGAAAGAGTGACAGTATCTGAAATGAAAGAGTGACAGCATCTGGAATGAAACAGTGACAGTATCTGGGATGAAACAGTGACAGTATCTGGAATTAAAGATTGACAGTATCTGGAATCAAAGAGTGACAGCATCTGGAATGAAATGTTGAAAGCATCTGGAGTGAATGAATGAGAGTATCTGGAATGACTGAATGGATGGTTAGAGAAACTGAGATTGCGAATAGAGAAGAGAATAAGGCATGCTTTAGAAAACCTTCCAAAAATACGAAATGAAATAATGTTACGACGGTGTGTGAATCTGCAGTAGTATTCCGCGGAAAACTGATCTTAGCTCTGAAGCCAGTCAAGCTTGGCAATCAACTGCATTTTAACGATCTAATGTAATCACAGTTGACAGCAAAACTCGATGCTACCAGGAAATAATCGGTGTTATATTTGTTTCCAACGTCAACAGCTGTTTGTTTATCACACATTAAGTCCTAAACGTTCCACTTACCCTGTATCTTGATACCATCACCAGAGAAAACAGAAGCTCTTATTACGTGTTGTAAACCACAGCGCTCATAACAGACGCTACAAGAACAGTAACTTCCACAACTGCATGATATGAAAACCAATGAACATTGAAAGGAGTTTCTGTTATCGTGGAATAATGTGCCTCTTTTTTAAAAATTAAATTGAAATGATATACATTTGTAATAAAATAAATTAAATAACATCCCAGAGAGTCTGCTCACTTCAAGTTGCAGCTATCTAGACTGGGACAATATCTAGAGTGTATGCTTGTCTCTGTTATGATGAAACTTCAGGGTCTGGACGACAGACTGCATCAAACAGACCAGAGGAGTGAAAGTTAAGAACTATTTCTTAGTCGTATTCATGCGACGTGTTTGTTTCCTGTGAGTCATCTCTGCAGGTTCAACAAGAACCCACGTGCTCGTGTTGCGTTGTCAGGGTGTGTACAGATGTTGCTGTATGTTTGGATCTGGGTGCCACATAACACGTTTCTGTAGGAATAACATTTATCAGTGAGCAAAGATAACCTATAAACATTCTGACTAGTATTACTTGTATAGCAGTAAAATTGTATGTTGTTTTTTAAAACTTATTTCTAAGGATCTAATCTTTAAGCATATTATTTTATTAGTGTGCTTTCAAGTCGAGTTCAGTTTTAGATTCCATGTTAAGATCATCTTCGGTGTGTTGTAATAGAGTTAGAAAAAGATAAAAAGATAAAAACTGCAACACGTCACGTGAGAACTTGTAAATTTGATATCACCAGGGTGCATGCATTTTCCGTTTGTAAACTGAACTTTATAGCCATCTGCAAAATTAAATTCTGAAACAAAAAATTCGGTCGTAGAATTTGTCTCACTTTGATGAGCTTGATAATGCATGCATGTTTATTTGCATATGAGCATTTCGGATTTCTTGTTGTGCAAACACGGAAGCGATAAGTCAGAGGGAGAATTCAATATTTCCTTTGATGTAATCAGACGAGCGGTAGGAAGTGACACACATCTAGAGACCTTCGTCTACGTCAGAATATGATCATTACTTGAGTGTACCGGAGATGAGATGGATGTGATAGCTCTTAACATGAATGTTTTTGAAGCTACGCCAAAGCAAAGAGATTGATTAAATACCTATAATCATCCATTCATTATCTAGAAACACTAGCAACTCTTCTTAAAAGAAAGCTCTATCAGCTGAGCATCTCTTCATGCATCCAGACATCTTGGGTTCAAATTTTCATTTGAGGGTGTTTCTTATTTTCTCTTTTATCCAATCTTGCTCCACACAGTTATATACTTAGTGGACTGTCCTCAATGCCTGGTAACGTGATCTCTGTATCAATCATCACCAGGTCCACCTGGTAACATGATCTTTGTATCAATCATCACCAGGTCCGCCTGGTAACATGATCTTTGTATCAATCATCACCAGGT